>KI572722.1:0-13321 GCA_000500245.1 Cronartium ribicola 11-2
TTAAATTAGTTTTCAAATAAAGATTCTTTTGGAGTTGTCTTTTCGCGTTTACTTAAAGAGAGCACCGTACTTGTGCCGAAATCTCGCGTAAACAAAACCTTGCTCGTTGTCAAAGCTCGGACATATGAGTATAGTCATTACATGGGCCAAATTGATTTGACCAGACCAGGAAATTGAATGCACCCCGGGCCAATTTCTACAATGGACCTGAGAGGAGAGTGGAAGGTAAAACCTCAAACTCTCATTTGCACATCGCACAGACTCCTGTACACCTCCACACCCAACCCGCACTCGACTCTCTCCCCTTCACCAACATTTAGAAATTGGCCCGGGGTGCATTCAATTTCCTGGTCTGGTCAAATCAATTCCGCCCCGCGGACATCAATTTATCTCCGCCATGTAAAGCCAGAGGAGAAATCCTGACACACGCCCTACAGCACCTCGCCAACTCGTGCCTAACCACTGGCTTCTTTCCATCCCAATGGAAGGAAGCAAAATCAGTCATCTTGAAAAAACCCGGCAAGCTGGATTATTCGCAAGCCAGCGCCTATCGCCCGATCACCCTCCTTAGCTGCCTAGGAAAGATAATCAAAGCAGGAGTCGTGGAAAGAATCAAGACTTATACCAAGCAGCATGACCTCTTACCAGAGGGAAACTATGGAGGACGCCCCCGACGCTCGACTGCAGATGCTCTTACCCACCTCACGACCTGGACTAAAAACCAGTGGGCAAAAGGGAAGGTAGTAGGAGCGCTGTTTGTCAATGTCAAGGCGGCCTTCCCCACTGTCAACCCCATACGCCTCATCGACACTCTTGACAAAATGGGACTTTGCCCGCGTTTGATCTGTTGTGGCACCAGGCCTCGGGGCCAGGTCCACTCGGACACGACTGCGGCACAGCCAACAGCTAGACCTCAGAGCTGGAGGGTGCGGAAGTTCCGCAACATTCTGAGTTGTGACCACTTCCGCCCGTATCATCCCATCCCGTATCTGACGTATAGCTATCATCGTATATGATCGACTTCGTCAAAAACTATCTCACCAATCGCTCCACAACCATTTCCTTTGGTGACTTCACCTCCGCCCCTAAAAAACTTAACATCGGACTGCCACAAGGCTCTCCCCTTTCAGTCATCCTCTATATACTTTACAACACATCGCTGCTGACGCAAGCCTCGGATATGGCTAACACAATATCCCTAGGTTTCATTGACGACGTAGCGTTTGCTACTGCCCATAGCAACTTCGACGGCATCCGCCAGAACCTCCGAATACTTGCCAACCGAGAATTACGCTGGGGAGCCCAACACGGGGCAGCCTTCAATCAAAGAAAGAGCCAGTGGATGCTCACTAACAAAAACTTACCTAATCCCAAGCCCATCCTTCAACTAGGTGCCGAATCACTCGAACCTCAACCCACCATCAAGTGGTTGGGAATGGTTCTCGACACTAAACTCACATTCGGCCCCAACGGTCAAGCTCTGGCCAAGAAGGGCTTACAAGTAGCTCTTCACCTGGCCAGAGTAGCACGGACCGGATGGGGCATCCCTCTACCTCTCTTCTCCCAACTAACTTCTTCCCTTATCCACTCTAGGACGGATTACGCCGCAGTGGTGTGGCACAAACATAGCGCTAACACTGCTGCGGTGAAGGCAATCCAACGAGTAGACAATGTCATGCAACGCCTAGCCTTGGGCGCTTTCAAGTCTCAACCTCTGCCCTTCCTCAAACACAATATGTGCTCCTCGTCAGCACTGGATCGACTGAACGCCAAAGCCAAACTGGCAGCAGCACGGCTACTCACCCTCCCAGAAACCAACCCGGCAGGAGAGATAGCCAGAGGAGTCCGATCTCTTCCCCGTGCTAGGCTTTGATCCGCCCTCCACCACACATACCACGCACCCAGCTCCACCCTCCAATCACTAGAGGGCGAACTAGAGATCATCGGCCCTGCATCTCTCGGGCCGGGACCTCACCCTCGCATCTCCACACTTATTGCGTCCTCTAAGGAAGCAGCTGAGCATTTTGTCCTGGCCCAAACAGACCCAAGGCTCAACGCCGACCCACGACGTATGATGACTTTCTCAGATGGATCCCTTATCCCTTTCAAGGGAGTGGGAGCTGCATCTGTGACCCCTAACACAAACACCACGGTCAAATTCGGTCTAGGTGCAGACACCGAGCACACTGTTTACGAAGCAGAGCTCTGAGGTGTTCGACTTGCCGCCGAAACCAACCACCAACAACTCACACCCTTAACTACTAACTTTACCTTCCTTGTAGACAATCAACCCGCCATCAAAGCTCTGTTGCAGAAACTTCGAGCCACCCCGGGCCTGCATCTCCGACGAGCAGCCCATACAGCCATCCACAACCTCCTCTCCATACATCCCTTCACCCGCCTCTCGCCAATTACATTCGAAGATCCTTCCGGTTCTATCGAGCCCGGCACCTCCATAAACCCCCTTGAAAAGCCCAGTCTCTCCGCACCACCCACCCCATTACCTAACCATCTCACTCCTCAACCCTCAACTCTCCCAGCTCTCTATTTCCCTCCTCCCCCTCCAACAAACATCAAACCACCATAACAACCTTCCAACTTCGAAAACTCAACCCAACCCATTTTCCATCACCGTTTCTGCTTGCCTCACTTTCTCAATTTCTCTGATTTCTCTGCTTTCTCTACTAGTGCGCGCTCTGTTGTTTTCTTTCTTCCTGCGGTGCCAGGAGAGGATGTAGCTAACTGAACCTATCTAGAGTGAAGGCTGGGATCTGTTGTCTCTTTCCCCACCTGAGACTTAAAAGAGGTCCGCCCAACCCATCGGGAATATCATCCTGCGCCTAAGAAGGTTTGCCCAACCTTGCCTGTCTGGCGTGACAGGACTGGCCCCAACTCTAGATAGGAGAGGTGAAGCTTCAGCTTCCCCTGCTTAGTACCCAGTGAACTGGTAGTCCTAACCTCAATCATTGATCTTTGTTTCCTTATTTCGTTATTTTCTTATCTTTCTCTTCCTCTATCTCTGTCCGCGTCTACACCGCCCGTTGAATGCCTGTATTGGCACCTCTCTACGATGCCTGTCCTAAACCCAGTAGTCCCAAGTTGTTGTATGTCTTTGTGACACCAGCCCAGCCCTAGCTTTCTTAAGTGTTATTTTTTCTCTATATGAGTAGGTAACGCACTCTAAATATTTAATTTAAAAAAAAAAAATTGTACCTGTGTTTTCTGCTGGAGTTGATGTGAATAGGAAGGCTGCTCAATCAACTTATAGTTAGTGTCTCTTTTTGGTACTTTTTTTTTAGTGGGGTCTGATATACACGCACAAATTTTTTTCGAAGGATATATTAGAGTGAACCATGTGATTTAGGGTGTCAGTGGCAGAAGCATGAGACTGATTGCTCCGGTCAATACATTTTGGTCATCAGATCAATTGGCATCTTGAGTCTATACAATTGAGTCAAACTTGAAGTCACAATGCTCTACAAACCACCAGCGCTTTGACTTTCCGCCGAGAAGCATTGTAGACCTGCCCACATCTTTTGTAATGTACAGTACTGGTGAAGGATATCAGCAGAAAGCTGCCCGTTCGAAGTCAGGCCACAAACGTAGCAGAGGGCTTGTTAGAGATTTGGTGAAACTGAAAAGGGTTTGCGAGTTCACTGGTCAGGATGACATTGAGCAAGTTTGTGATAGGATGTGGTCAGAATTGACGACGATGGATGGTTTTGATGGACACGTTGACAAGGAATAATTTGGAAGATGTAGAGTGATTTGCTTGTTACATACCGGCCTCTAATCAGACTCTCTTGACTTGTCTTAGAGTGACGTATGTACTCCAGCATCTGAGCCATAAAGCACTCCGTCACCACCTCGACCTTGACCTCATTCGATCGACTTGCAGGCGCCTTGCTCAGCTTTGTGAAGTGCCTTCCGAATGCCTAATCCGATACCATCCATCGGCCTTTGGCTTCTTCATCCGACCTACACATTCGACTCTCTCCCGACCGCGCTCGCGCTTGTTCCTCAGCAAGGATGGGTGGATGCGATGACCTTTTGGACCCCAGCCGTCGCCTTGCTTCTGAGCTGGGTCCCTTGGCATACGCTCATTGATCGACTCATAACTCCTTTCGTCTGCCTTTCAGACCTCGACCCTACTCAGCTTCTTCACGTTCATTCACCGCGCTGGAAACAGCGTGTGCTTGTGGCTCTCAGCGCGGGCGCGATTCCGCCTTCGCTCGGACTCCTGTTCTTTCATCTGGTCACCACAGGACCTCAGGGCGCTACCTTCCCATCTGCTCTTCTCAGAGTGATAAGCTGGGTAAGTGGTATGGAGTTTTTTTGACATTGATCGTGGCTTAGAGAAGTGTTGTTTGCCGATCAACTGATGAAACTTCATTGGGCCCTTCGGACTTTATCCCCCAACTTTCGCCATCATCACTTGACTGCGACGACTGGGCATCTACCTCACCGCTATCCCTTGGAGGATCACTTAGACCTACTCGACGCTCTATATTCTGCAACATCACATCACGAAGCCTCCCGGGGGGTTGATGTTAATCTGGCTAAGCCAGATGATAGCGGATCTTTCAAGTTTAGGCTTTCAGTGGCTTCGACATAGCCCTCTGGCCTGGCCGGTGCTGATACCGATGAGCTTGGCTGGCGCATTGATTGGTGTAGCAGGCACATATCCTCTCAGTCCGATCCTCCCCGCCCGGAACGTCGCAAAACCAGGCGCAGTTGAGTCGCACATCGCGTCCCTCTCTGTCGTTTGCGCGCATCATTGCTGATAAGCTTGGTCTTCTTGGAACATAGCCACCTACAGCTAGGGAGACGTGTCCAGAGGACGCAACGACCTTATGGGGCTGGATGACCTTTGGATTCTTCGAGCCCCTCCTCCACCTTGCTGATAAGCGTACGCTCGCCGAATCTGACATCTGGCAGCTCTCACCATTCTTTCAACATCGAAACATCTTTCAAAAATACCTAGCCTCACCTCGGTCTGTCTCTATGCTTTATGTCATCTCGTACTAACGGCTGGTAGAGCTAACGTTATTATTGGGAGCAGCACGGGGACCGAGCGCAAGGGCTGGATCCTCTGGAGACTTGTGCGTTGGAGTCTGACCGATCTTCTCATCGAACTCTTTACCGAGCTTTGGTCGACGGTCGTTAGCTTTGTGGCCACCTACGCCCTCAAGCGAATTTTGGACGCCCTCGCGGTCGGCGGTCACCGTGACGAAGCGGTAGCTTGGGCCGGCTTGCATTTCTTGTGCAACATGAGCTTTGCACAGTTTGATCTTTTCGGCAAATGGCATAGCCGGTTCGTCACTTTTTCTCCTTCTGTATCTCGTTTTCGTGCCCTGGATCATGCTTCTTCACCCATTTCACTTCTCTCCCGGAATGCGATTCTGTCGGTCAGATTTGATTTCTACGCATATTTATGTTTTCCTCGTCATCATGTGGTTGTATGCGTTGCCAAGTCACTTCGTTACCTTGGTCTAAACCCTCTTTGCAATGGATTCATGCGACGTCCGAGGATATTTTGACGGGGCAAGGCAGTTTAGCGTGTCTATATCCGCATTTGCTTTTGGTCGAGACTTTGGTGGACTCGCAATCCCATTGACAGTTCATCTTTCTCTCCTGAACTTTTTGTTACTTTCAGCCCAATGTCACCTAGCTAGAAAGCAACAATTGCTCGTGATCCTATATCCTAGAAGCATCTTTACTCACACCAGTGTTCTTCACAACTCCCTCCCACGGTTTTACAGGAGAAGCTACGAACGAACACGCGGCCAGCTGTTTAGTATGTTACACCACAAGTCTCTCCGCCGCAAAGACAAAAGCACGCTTGCCAAACCCCGAACCAACTCAAAGAAAGAGGAAGAGGAAGCCGAGAAGGACAATGCAAATATAGGAAAGGTCCTCTCCTTTTCCTTTTTTTTATCATCTTTACAGTTCAAGTCATCTTCCCACCTACCGTTGATCGAGATGCTGAATCTAAGAGACATCTGAACTCTTTCTTTCTTGTCCAGATCGTCAACTTGATGGGAGGCGATGCTTATCAAGTAGCTGAGCGATTCTGGAGTTTCTCGGGCTTAGTGACCTCGCCACTGAAACTTTTCTTATCTCTGGTATTCTTGTACCAGTTCAGTATATCCCGTCAAGTTTTCACTCTCCACACATCCGCGGCCGTACTGATTTCCTGTATTGTATCTTTATCCCATTCAGTCTTTTGGGTGTGAGTGCAATATTGGGAAGTGCGATGGTGGGCCTTGCATACTTGTTGAATTGGCCGTTGATCAAGTTTGATGTCATGGTAGGGGCTTGGTTTTTTGAATGTAAACCAACGTACCTATAACCAGCTGAATTTTTCATACCGTGTAATCTTCTCGCGCTAGTTTGCGAGATCGTATTCGACTGCCCGGGATAAGAGAATGTCCATTGCGAATGAAACCATCCAATGTGTTTATCTCACCGCACCAACATTTCCTAGCTGACTTAGGCAATAAAGCTGATACATTGCTTTTGTTTGGGTAGCGATCCGCTTTTTGAAATATATGGGTTGGGGTAATTGAGAACCACTTGTTCTTTTATACCGTTCGTCCACTGATATTCTAAATTTTGTCACAGAAAACTTATGGGCAGGTCGCGTCGAAGACGCACGACGAGAAGAATTACGACTGAGGGTCAAACAGATGATTCTTTCCGCCTTCATCTCCTTTATCTGGATCTGGGTTCCAACAGGTATTGGAGGTTATGCTATCACGTATCAATGACAGATACTTACCTTCCACCTTGCTCTTTCGTAGCCGTGCTCTTGGTTTCCTTCTGGTCGCTCACCACGTTATTCGGACAGCCACTGACTGTCAGCATTGCATTCACATCCATCTCGCTATTCTCTCAACTCCAAAGCGCACTGCGCGATTTACCAAATCAGATCACATCCTGGCTCAGAGGTACGTGATCGACCCTCATGAATGGCCGTCTTACCGGGCTCCAATCTTGTGTGTCCCTTGACTATACTTACACCGAAGAGCAGCTTATGTGTCGGTGAAGCGGATCGAAGACTTCTTGGCGGAAGAGGATGTGCCGGAGTGGGTGTGTGGAGTGAGCGAAGCCGGTGCTACTGTGCCTGCTGGCCACATCAACTTTCGCGACGAAGCCTGCTTTGTTTGGTCGGCTCATGTCGAAAGCTTTCGGCTTGGGCCTCTCTCACTCGAGCTTCCGGTAGGCAAGCTCACTCTCGTAACTGGTAAAACTGGCTCTGGCAAATCAAGTTTCTTGGGAGCTATCTTAGGGGGTACGTTGCGTTGCAGCTTGATCAATACCACCAGAATAGTCAATGACTTCTCGCTCTCGCGCCCCCTCTCGTGGTTTGTTCAGAGGTAGACTGCGTGGAAGGACGAGTAGAGGTCGAGAAGGCTGGTGGCTCATTGGCGTATGCAGCACAGAATCCCTGGCTTGAGTCAATGTCGATCCGTGACAACATTGTCTTCGAGACTACTTACGATCAATCACGTTACAGTGCGTCCGCCAACGCCAACACTGCTCCTGTGAATTAACTCGATACAAGCCCTGATCTTGTATTGCTTACAACAGATGCTGTACTGGATGCGTGTGCGTTGAGGCAGGATTTATCTATCTTGCCACACGGCGACCTCACTGGTTAGTACTTTTCAAAATTGTTTTCTAAAGTTCTCCACGCAATTAGTCATCTGACCGGGCGGTCACATTTTGTCAGAAATTGGAGAGAAGGGTATCAGTCTCTCGGGTGGACAAAAAGCAAGGTAGTCACCTCAAGACAAAGAACACCAAAGTCCTTCAGACTATACCCGCCTTAAAAGTTGATACCTTTCTGCTCTGCCGCAGGATCACTCTGGCTCGGGCACTATATTCGAAGGCAAAGGTCGGACTTGCACTGTGCTTATCAATTCTGATCAACTTTCTGATTTCCCTTCGGAGTACCTTTCCAGACTGTGCTCCTTGATGATCCCCTTTCAGCTGTTGACATGCACACAGCGCGTAAGCTAGTCGACGAAGGTTTACGAAGCTCTCTGCTCCAAGACCGCACGGTTGTAAGTGGTCCATTCTTTATGCCTTCACCTATACAACTCACTTGCAACCCATCAGTTTTTTCGCTCACCGACGACTATCCAAAACAGGTACTCGTGACTCATCACGTCCGTCTTTGCCGCTCTGCCGCCGATTTTCTGGTCGAGCTTCGCGATGGGAAGGTGTCCTACGCGGGTCCACCCGCGGGATTTGTGCAAGCTCGCGAAGAAGATATAGAGGAAGGCGTAGATGGGGATTGCGAGAGTGCCGAGGGCTCAGACGGCGCGACAGTGAACGTCGACACCCCCAAAAAAATCGCACCCGAAGACGAGGCAGAGGAGAGCGGGGGGAACAATCTGATCGAGCCTGAGAAGAGAGCCGAGGGGCGTCTCACCGGATCAACGTATCGCACGTACTTTGGCGCTGCTGGGTTTGGCTATTGGACCCTTTTGGTCGTCCTGATCATATACGGCCGATTCAGTGGTATGGTTAGCTCCTGCTGTGTCTCACGAGCTATCTGGAGTTCTGAATGGTCCCTTGTGCTTTATGATCTCAGCCGTTGCTGCTCAATGGGCCCTTAAGGTGAGCAATCAAGAAACTTGACTCGTTCTTCAGTCCTCTAGGGTTTCAGTATCCCCTCCCCTTAGACACTGATATCTTCTCGAATGGACAGCTTTGGGGAGAGGCGTATCCACGCTCCGTGGTGGGCCTCTTTCGCTGGCCAGACCCCACGCGCGGTTATCCGACGCCGGATGTGGATGTCTGGCCGTGGCTGAGGCTTTATCTGATCATCAGTCAGTTTTTTGTTTCAAGTTTTTTCAATCTGGACTTTCTCTTGTTCCTGCCCGATTAATTCGGGTTGCCTGGGTGAATGAGTTGTTTTGACCAAGATGTTTCTATCTTGCCAACTGTCACCAGGTTTAAACAGCGGTTTTGTGGTTCTCGCGGGTCAGTTCAAAGCATCCAAGATGTAAAAAGGGTTGATCGGAAAAGTTGTTGAGATTATGAATGATGTGATAGGGTTATGGGTGGGGAACCTAGCTCAGCTCAAGGTACTTAACTTCCATTAGACTTAACAGCCTTTACTCAAGTACTTAGAACTTCAACTATAATATCAAGGCTTCTAGATATCTCTTTTCGGCTATGTTGAATAGGGTCGTGCGGGCCCCTACAAGATGGTCAGTCCGCTGACTCACCCCTGAAAAAACAAGGCAACCATTCTAATGATCTGAGTTTTTAAATGTTGGGTTCCTCGCTGGACTGTATTCCGAACGTTCCGCGCTAGGTACGACGTCACTCCGGTTAGTAAACTTCGTTCTCTGGGATTTTTTCAAAGAAAAAAAAATGCGCTCGAAGCTAAACTCTTGAGCTTTCGGTGATTGGCACTGTACAGACGGGTAGGATTCTCAACCGGTTTGTTTCAGATATCGATACGGTGGATTTTGCTTTACAGGGAACGTCAGAGGCGGCAATCAGAGGTCAGATTCACTCTCAATTCTACAGATCCTTGTGACACCTCACTCATGGCCGTTCACTGGGAACAGGGACAATTGGATTTCTGGTCTCGCTTGGAATCGTGATATGGGTGGTGCCGAGCTTCTGTCCGTTGGCGATAATCATCGCTTGGCTGTACATCAGGCTTGGACCGGCGTATGTGAAAGTGGCTAGAGATCTGAGAAGACTCGAATCAGTTTCGAGATCACCAATGTTTCAAAATTTCTCCAATGTGGGATGTTCTCTCTAATATTTGCATACGAAGATACTGATTTTATTTATTTATTTATTGAAAAATAACGTTGGTTCGTCCTAGTTGCTTCATGGGATACAATCCATTCGGGCATTTGCAGCAGAATCACGGTATCAGAATCTATTCTACAAGGCCTGTGATACATTTCAGAGTGCGTAACTTTTGTGTTTCTCAATTTTTCTAGCCAAGAGCTAATTTCTTCAATACAACAGCCATGGATCACCATTATTGGCTTGCTAGCTTTTGGCTCATGTGGCGGTACGACTGTAAGCCGTCCTCAACTGGTTTTCGTCGTCAATTCTCAGATTGACCTTCGATGATGACTGCGGAGACTGCTAACGGTCTGTTTCATTGATCCATATTTTCGAACTATTGCCTCATAACAAATCAGGTCTGGGATCGGTGGTGGTCTTTCTTACAACGATATTTGCATTGGCGGCGGGGGTAAGCGAGGGATATGCTGCAATAAGTGTCGTTCAGGCCGAAATCTTTGCCTCGGCTACGAGAACTCTGGTATCAGTGTTTGCGCAAGTCGAATTGGATTTCAATGGTACGTGGTTCCAAAGCACTAAAATCTTTACTTCCCATACCATCTTTATTTGGATGAACAGGGAATGCTGCAGACGTCCTCAGACGTGCAGCTTGAGCAGCAAGGCATCGTTTTTGAGGTGATTGATGTTATGCGGCTTATGTTGGTTGCTTTTTCCCAGCTATCGAGCGGGTAACTGAATATCTGAAGATACCCCAAGAAGCCCCCGCAGTAATCGAAAACGCAAGACCTCCAGCATATTGGCCATCTGATTCATCAGGGTTAGTTGTTGAAGGGTTGCTTGTGCGTTATGCAGCACATCTACCTGCTGCTCTTAAAGGCCTTTCCTTTGAGATCGCGCCCAACCAGAAAGGTCAGCGAGGCAGACTTTTTGCAAATGTAACTCGCTTTCTTACGACTTTCCCTTTCTCACCAATTTGACCCGTCTTTGCAGTGGGTGTGGTCGGAAGGACTGGTTCGGGTAAATCAACTTTGGCCATGTCCTTATTGAGGATCCTCGAACCCGAAGAGGGTAAAATCATCTTAGACGGGATTAACGTGTGTCAGATTGGCCTAGAAGATTTGCGAACACGGATCGTAAGTTAGCGCTATGCTTTTTTTTTGTCTCTGGGTCAAAATTTGTTATCCCTGGTCATAAGATTGGAGAGCTAAGTAGAAATTGTGGTGTGGGATTTGGGCTCAAGACTATTGTGAGTCAGGATGTGACTTTATTCGAAGGCTCAGTGAGAGCCAATCTGGATCCACTCAACATACACAGCGATGAAGAATGTTGGGAAGTGTTGAGGAAATGCACTCTAGCTGGCTCGGAATCTGGCATCATGCGAGACGAGGGCGGATGTGATGGTACAGCGAAGAGTGGAGCGTTGGTAGACAGTCTTGATATGAGATTGAGCGAAGGTGGGAAGAGTTTTAGTGCTGGTCAACGCCAATTGTTGGCACTAGCGCGCGCGATGTTGAGGAGAAGTAAGGTAGTGATAATGGACGAAGCTACGTCTTCCATTGATTTGGTGACGGATGAAAAGGTAAGTTTCTCTGTTTACATGCCTCCGTGATGGGGCGCTTCTGCTAATCACTTATTTTGTCATGAGGGCTGATCCATACCCTTTTCACTTGACTTTCTAGATTCAAAGCACCATAAGGGAGAGTATGCAGGACTCGATGGTCATTACCATAGCTCATCGACTCTTAACAGTGATAGGTTCGTCATCCAAATCGCTTGTCTATGATAATATAGCAGGGTCAAGGTCTAAAGTACAAATTCACGTGACTTTTGGCGTAGATTATGACAAGATCATCGTCCTGGAGGAAGGAAACATTGTGGAGTTCGATACCCCAAAACGGTTGTTGGAGACCAAAGACGGGCACTTTAGAAAGCTATGTGAGATTAGCGCTGATGCCAACATCCTCTTCAAGCGATGTTCTGTGTCTTTCAATTCTATGTAACATGTGGTAGGGTAGGGTATCTTCTTTGGTGCAGAAAATTGTAAAGTGCAAACTTGGATAATCTGGGTACAAAATTTTACACATTGAAAATCACAAGATAACTTGAACCTACTGGGGATGATTGTAGTTTGTGAGTTGGAACGAAAAGGAAGCAAGGTGACCTGTTCAAATACCAAGGGTTGGTACCTTGATTGGATTATAATCCTGGGGTGAAAAAAAAAAAATCTCTAGCACAGCTGGTAATGTCTTGCACTTTATTCTCAAATCCTGCTGCCCCTACATTTTCTAGTGTAGGTCATGTGTACAAAAATCAATGATGACCCCAGTAGGCCAGAATGTAGTATGATTTCACTTGCTTTCATTGCACACAAAGTTTGCAATGGATTTACAACAATTTGCTCTGGTTTATGATAACATACCATCACCTAGTCTGTCTTGTATTGTGGTTACATTGTGATTATATAAATCCATCTGTGTGCCACACAAGCACCTGGTTGTCATGATAATTGGATATTTCCCTGTTTTTTTTTCAAAAATTCTGCTTGGTCTGTACTGTTTTTTTTTTTTTTTTGTAAATGTCTCCTTTGTATTTGATAAATATCTTTTATTTATTATGTGCCAGTATCAAACTCCAATGTTCAAGAGGTGTTGGAAGAGCTGGAAGAGGGGACAATCTACCAACAAGGTGATTGAAAGAGTTTTGATGGTGAGGGGGATATTTCTTGAAGTGAGCTACCCCTTTGACTTAGGCAAATGATAATTTTATCCACAAACCCCTAAAAAAAATAAAAAAATGAAAAGATCTAGAAAAAATTTTTTTGAGAAAGGAGAAAGTGAGGAGATAAAGACATAATGGGACTTTTAATTCCAACACTAATTCACTTTTTTAATTGAGATGAAATATCAAGAGATGCAATAATTTAGTTATCCAAAATGGTTCAAAACATAGGTACTTTGTTACACCTGATTTTGTCTACTGAGGCAAGTTGATAACACTTCTTCTTGTTCTTCTTCTTCTTTTACTACACCATTACAGTTTCCAAACCTTTTTTTCTTCTTCTTTTGTATTAACAAGTTGCCTTCAAGTCCTCTTTGAATTCAGACCAGGTCCTCAATCAAGAGTTCAGCACTTTGGCTAAACACCTTACACACTGTCAATAAACTTTTTCTAACCCATGGTTGAAATTCTGGTCCAGCTACATGTTGTATGCCACCTGTAACAGTGTGTTACACTAGTTGACTGGGAGCTCTGTAAGTGCTCTAAAAAAATTCTATACCTCCTGTAATGTCTACCTAGATGTTCTTAAGAGCTTCCTGATTCTGTTGGTACCCTAAAGTACACTAGTTTTGATGACTATGGGTGTGGTTGGTAACCAACTTCAACCATGGTTTTCTGACTTCGAATGCAAGTTTGAAGTCGGGTCAATACCCAAAGCTAGTACCCTGTTTGGTACCATAAGAAAATGGATTCTGAAGTCAAAAAACCAACTTCAGAATCCAATTTAAATCAACTTTCATCCAACTTCAGAGAATCT
>AWVX01043921.1:0-12219 GCA_000500245.1 Cronartium ribicola 11-2
CTGATCTGGAATAAGGATATGAGACTGATGATGAGGCCACAATGCTTGAAGAAGACCTGAGACATTATTCTTTAGTGCAGCCAATCAGATATTGATTGTAAGCTTGGCCTCGGGCAGGTTCAGGATTCAGCTGAATCCTGAACCTGCTGAAGGCCATAATGTGGACAGGTAAGATTTTGTTGTCCAAGAGTCCTGGAGCACTGCTGAGGACCCTGATAAATGTGCCAACATGCATTCTCAGGTGATAGAACACCTGATTGCTGAGAAGGGCATGTGCAAGGGCGCAGTGGCCAGATAGTGTAAAGGTAGAACATTTAGTATGAACTCTGTTGATAATGAGTTCTCCATCCTGAATGATTTTGTGAGTTGGAAGTGTGGTACTGTGGAGTGGAGGGTATTGTAAGTGACCATGTTGAGGTATGTATCCAAGCTTGCAACCTGCCAGGCCATCAGGTTTTCACCAACGGTGAGGATGACAAGGTTTGTGGGGTTGTTAGGGTTGCGAGGGTTGCGAGGGGGTAGGAAAGGAGGTGACAGTGGGATGTAGGAGACACTGCTTTCCCCTGCTTCTGTGCACAAGCCAAAGTCTGCCACATCTTGGGCTGTGGGACAACACAAAAAGAGAGAGGAGGTGCCAGAGGGAGGGGAGGTGGGGGGTGTTATTTCATCAACAGTGGATTGGTTTGACAACAACAGATGGACTTACAGACTTGAACAGCAGCTGATAGGTTGGCAGCCCAAGGAAATTCATTTGGTTGCAACATCCGGTGTGCTGTTGAATGGGGGGACCAACCAGTTGAGAAAGATAAAAAGAAGGCAGGTGATGAGAAATCTGAGGCAATTCCAATAAGAAGCAGGTTGGGAGGACACGGCTTACAAAACTGATGAGGATGTTGTAGACAATTTATAGCAGTTGCTCATTTGGTGGACGCTAGTGTCCATGGGAGGGTGGAAGAAGGCCGGTGTGGTGTCATCAGAGCAGTTTAGTTGCTCATTGGTGGATGCTAGTCCATTGGGTGTATTTATTATATATAGCCACAAAGCCCTTCAGGGTGGCGTCAGGCAGCAGGAAGTGTGTGTCGAAGGCTTTTTCAAGGGTGCCAGCCATTGGTAGATCTTGACAACCTCCAATGAGGGCTGCAGCAGGTTTTACGTAGGGTCTTGTTGCTTGTGGGTGGGGTGTCCATGTGGGCTGGGCCATTGTCACAAGAAGAGGCTGCTTGGATAGAGGAAGGGAGTGTGAGGATGGTGCTTGCTTGGAGAAGAGGGGGAAGAAGTGACTGTATTAACTGTAGTATAAGTTAGTAAGTAATTTAGTACAACACCGGGTGTTGATATCATGATATGTTGAATTGCTGAAACCTACAGTGTAAATTAGTGATACATGTGTATCATCTCAGCCACCACATCCACTAGCTCCATATGGAGGTCATGAAAAGAAGTACCTTTTTACCAGGTAAAGGGAATTTTGATTTTCTTAATCCAATTCTTGAAATCAAGGGGTTTTTTTTTTTTTTGTAGGTTGGGGAAAGGTTGCCGAAAAATATAATGAATTTTTTTGGGGGGTCTTATAAATCAATTATTATTATTTTTTTCAAATGAACTTATTATTGAAAAAAAAAATCCTAATTCCATAAATATTTTTTTGAAGAAATTAATGTTATAGGATATGAATATAGGCATTTTTTTTTCGTTTCCTGATGCAATGACTTACTTGAATTGATTGTTATTTTATCAAATCTTTTTAACTTGAATTCTTTTGTAAAAAAAAATGAATGTAAAGGAGTTGTTTTTGTTTTTGTTAATGATAAAATAAATCGTTTTTTTGTTTGAATTTTTTTCATTTTCAAGAGTTTTAAGAAGATTCAAGTTGCAAAGGAGAGTTAAACAAAATCATTTTTTTTTTCTTGATCATCATATGATAATGTTTAATGATCTGATTTAATCGAAATTTTCCCAGATATAAGTATATGGGAATTTCTTTGAAAACTTTATAAATAAATAAATAAAAATTGTGATTTTAATTTGTTTCATAAGAACATTCCTTACCCTTTTTAACCACCATTCGAATTAAAGTTGGGATTGTTTTAATATTCGAGATGTTGATGGTGTTATAAATTCATCTTAGACGTAAATAGCCTTATGAGTCGTCATTTTTTTTTATTAAACTGTCAAAGTGAACATGTGTGTGAGATTTCAAGTCCTGCTAGAAATGTGTGAAAAAATTATAAGCAAATTTTACGCTGATACCATTGTCCGCAAAGCGGAAAGTGAAAAGCGGGTTTATATGATTATTGGTAAAAGTTGATAATAATAAGTGTTGTGAAGTTAACGGTGTAAAATTAAGAAAGACAAAAAAAACAAATCACATTTAATTGATTTTAAGAAACTCCGATACCGATGATAGGATATTATATTCAACGGTTCTTTCCGTGCATAAAAAAAAGGGAAGGGGAGAGGGAAATGACCTATATAAAACATTTTTCTGTGAAGGTCTATCATTTTTATGGTTTCAAGGAATTCAAATGTCTGAGGTGATATTAGATTTCTTTCGCCGGTTAGAGGCGACCAACTCTCTATTGTTCGCGTGATAAGAATCGCATCATTGGATTTGATTCTGTAACATGCATCCACTACAGTGATTGATTGATATTTTTGATCAAAGCTATTGATGGTCTTCAGTAAATGGTCAGTCCTTTGATTATCTTGACCGTCGCACTTTACTGTCCGAGTCAATAGTGAACGAAGGTGACCTATTGAACATTGCCTTCAAAGGTTCAATACCACGGTGTCCGGCTTTCCTGTGAAGTGACTGATAACTAGTTAGAGATACCGCTGAAGCTATGATAGGCAAAATTTGTTTGCCTAAGCTCATGTCAAGTTCAAGGATACCGTCACTAATGATACCATGCATCAACGCATTTCCATCTTTAATTACTTTGAATCTAGAGTCATGAGCTTCTAAAGAACATCCTTCAAGTAATAAGGTACCTAAGCTAATTAGAGTACCAGTAATTTTAGGAACATGCAATGCGTGAAAAGTAACTACTGAGTCTAAGCTACAACCGTAAAGGGTGCCTTCACCAAGAATTTCGATTGTGCTATTGTCGGCTAAAGTAACAGTCGATCGTTTTTCTTGGTAGGTGGAAAAGGCATCACGGTCGGAAGTCATGTGATCTGAACAGGCACTATCTAGTAGCTTGGAGTTAGACTTAATTGTAGCACAACATGATAAGGCTTTCGTATTAGCAGAGGAAGATAGACTAGACAGAGAAGAAGAGTCAAAGGACGGAGTTGCAATCGTCGAAGCTGCGGAAGCAGAGGATGTAGGTACGACTGCTTTCTTTTTGAATCGTATTGGGCGCTTCTCGGGATGAAGTTGATTGTAACATTCATCTCTTGAATGTTTGGCCTTCTCGTTATGTAGGCCATTCGAACAGTAGTTTACGCTATTGGAATGGTGTCGTACAGCTAACGCCACAGCTTCACTCTTCTTCTTCTTTTCGTCAGCTTCGACTTTAAGTTTATCTAACGTCTCTAACACTTGATTGACTTCAAGTGGACGTTTCTCTGCTAATATTTCTCGAGCAGTTTCTAGGTTATCGGGAAATTTACTGATAATAATTTCGGCTAGTAAACTGTCTTGTATATTATCTCCACAACCACAATCTTTCATGTTCGATAATCCTTGTTTCGTATCGGAAATGTATTGTTGTAGATTAACAAATATATTGCGAAGGAAATTCATGAACGTGCGAGCTTGATTTGAGGCTTCGTTTGATTGAAAGTGATTAGCTAGGGTTTTCCAGAGAAGGTTAGGATTGACGATAGTCTCTGGAGTCAAAAACCTGATCTTCATTGATTTGTCCAATCTCTGAATGATAATGCCTACAGCCCGTTCTCGTTTGGCACAAAACGTCTCGTATTTCTCTTCGTTAGCAACTGATGGAGGTGCAGGAACTTTAACAGCAATGAGAGCAGAAAGCCCATGTTCGAGCATCCATCCGTAGATATCAAGTCGCCATTCCATGTAGTTGTTGTTGTTGTTGAGTTGCGTGATAACTGAGTGTTTTGTTCCAGGAGAAGAAGACATCGTGAATCGTGGTGCGGATCGATTAGGGGAGCGCTGGGCTCGTCGTAACCAGTGAACGAAAGCCTGTAACGGTCTGGAGAGAGTATCTCTCGTAAGAAAACAGTGTGGGAATAACAACCACACGAGTGATGACCGTAGGGATGAGCTAACCTGCTCAGAGTGAAGGGATAGGATACGATGGAGAGGAGCACAGCAAGGATCTTCAAGAGTCTTTATATAACATCGCAACCAGCCTTCACTACGTCATCCTATGACATCACTACCTTACTCACCAGATACTCGTCCCCGATCACAACTAGAGAATCATGCCATGAACTCCATTATCTCAATTTCAATGGAGTCTCCAATCCAATCGAATTTGATTTATCAGGGTTGAATTTGTTTCTTGAGGATGGCATCTGTGAACATTTCTTGGATTTTAATGACTTTTCTCAAGAACATCTTCCTCAACTTGCAGTATTTCTCATGACCGATGAAAGATTTACTGTGCAAACCACAAAACCATTCCCAAGTGTTTAAGTGTCTCTCTATTTTGGAAGAAGCCCTCCATATGTCCTAGTTGGGCTCTATCTTCACATCCTATAATGAATAGCGATAGCAACGTCAATAAGTGTGAGAGACTGATCCGTGACCAGATTCGGGTAAATCCGTTGCCAGTCATTTTGTGGGGCGGGACTCGGGATCGGCGGTCGATGGATTAAGGTTTGGGACCGTCGCTTCCCCATTTGCGGTTCTTGTCCCTTGAAAATCTGATCGATCACCCACACGCCTTTCTTTCCTGTCGCGGTGCATGGAAACCAACCAGGAACGACTTTTGACCGACTTCCTCGTCCCTCACCCTCATCCATTGGCCGTTTGAGGTTCGAATGGGACCACTCACTCATCGAACTTCTGCAGAATCAAGATATCTCGAAACATGCCGCCGTCTCGCTCAGTCAACGCGCTTTGGGCCAGTTGGCTTCAAGAGGCTGCTAATCACGCTACTGCAAATGGTGGGAGGGAAGCCGATAGCTACAAAAGTGCTGCTACTGCACTTAGGAATCACCCTATACTACTCGTTCATCCTTCCGAAGCGCTTGCTATCAAATTTGTCGGTAAAAAGTCGGTAGGAATCATTACTACTCGTCTGACTGAATACTGTAACTCCCATGGTCAACCTTTTCCATCAACACGTGAGTATCTTTATTCTTCTTGATAGATTTCGTATGACTTTTTATTTTTTATTTTTTTTGGTCTTGAATTCAAATGTCTCATTTCAGCCCCAAAAGCTAGTCGAAACAAACGTGCTGCACCCGCTGGATCTCCTTCAAGTCGTGCGAAGCGGACCAAAGGATCTTCGGGTGGTCGGAAAAGTGGTGTTGGACTTACTGCTGAGGAACGAGCTCTAGACGATCCTACTACATCAGACGAAGAAGATCCGACTGCCGGTCTGTCTTACTTAATACCCAAAACTCGCCCTCTCAACAAATCTACCCGTGGATCCGCTCCCAACGTTGAGCCGCCTGGAACCCCAGGGCCTTCAACGAAAATTCAAGCCCGAGCGGAGAAAGAATACGTTCCTCGGTACCGCACGGGCGGATGGGGAATCATGATAGCCTTATATTGCGCTCACGATGGTCTCTACGCAAACCCTGACCGCACGAAAGAACAGATAATTGAGCGCGCAGAAGAATATTGTAACTCCAGCTATACAGAAACTGGAGCTAGAGGGGGAGGAGCTGGAAGTAGTGGTAACTATACTGCATGGAGTAGTATGTCAGTCATCAATAACGTCTGATCATGTTGTTCTTATACAAAAAGAGATGTCAAAGTTTTCAAACAAAAGTACTGATTATTGACAAGATCTTTCTTTCAGGTCAAAGTTGACAGAGGAAGGTTTAACACTCGAAAGACCCGGTCGGCCAAAGAAATGGACTTTGAGTCAGAAAGGTTTCGCGTTGGCTCGCGCTTTGGCTAAAGAAGAGAAGCTTCCCCAGCTGGAAGTAGATGAGGACCGATTGCCTGCCGCTCCTGTTATCGCACACCATGCTCCGGCTCCGCGTCCATCCGGCAGTATAAATGCTGCAAATGCAACACCGATACCCGATCGAGACGTCTCTGCTCCTCAAGCTGCATCTACCACCCAATCAGGAAATCGACGCGCTAACCAAACAGTTCGGATCGAGTCATCATCACAGTCCCATGGTGTCCCTCCTGATGAGACTGACGCGCGATTTTTCTTTACCTACCTCGATTCAAGTAAATGAACGACCTCTTCCATTCATTTCCGTTCTGGCGCGTGTCATTCCCATACTAAAGTTTGTTTACAACTCCACTTCGAACAGACTGTTGTCAGGTTAATTCACTTGATCAAGCGGACACAAAGATGGACGAAATCACTTTCAATATGCTTTATAAAGTCGAGTATTGGGAAAGTCAAGCTTCACACCAGTTTAAGCGGGACGCAATTCTAGATGATGCGATCATCTCACCGCCGCGTCGATCAATCTCCTGCCCCGCAACGAAGGTTGGATGGTTGAAACGGTCCAAAACCGTTCCTGTTTGCCCCGGTCTGCGCCCATTCACGACTGCCCCAATTGTTCCTGAGATGCGTGCATCGAGGAGCACTGCTCATAATTCTAGAGTAGTGAGCTTAGGTGACAATGATGCGTATCTTCTTTATCTGACACTGTGATTACCTACCTTACTAGCCTTCAACTGGACAGTCTAGTGCTCGTAACGAGCAAGGCGAACAAAGGGCCCGAGCTGCCGAGGGAAGAAATCAGCAGAACTCTTCCGGTCTCGAACAGCGCTTATTTAGGCCTCCAAGCCCATCTCCATCTTCGCCTGAACCTGCCACACCTATAGCTCAAAGTAAGTCACGATTTGGTTTATTCATCGTTTACCACAGCTTTTCCTCACTCATTTAACTTCTCAATGACCTTGACATTCCAGATGAACTGAGATTGCCTTCAACGCGGCTTTTACCTAGTGCTTCTGATATGCAACTTTTTAGTCAAATCAGGCCTGAGATTTGGCCAGCTAGGACGTATGACATTTATCTATTACTCGATCACCGAGAACTCAGTTCACGAGACAATCCAACTGCTTTCTTCGAACTTTGTCAGGCCGAATTTTTAACACTTGAAACTAGAAAAGAGGCGGATCTCAAAGTAGAACATTGTGCGCTCCCTCTCGGAGATGCACTTTGGATTGCCGTCCACAAATCTACTGGTCAACGAGTGGTCTTGGACAGTATTGTCGAACGTAAACGGCTTGATGATCTTTGTGAGAGTATTTTTGATGATCGATTTCATGAGCAGAAGGTCTGTTTCATTTTTTTTTGACCACCGGTTGTAATGAAGTCATATATCTGTACTCTTTGTTCTTTGTAACTCTAATTTACCGTCCGTTTTTTTGTGGTTTCGAAAAATTTCACGCGCAAATCTAGGCACGTCTAAAGAAATCTGGATTGAAAGATCGAATTTATTTACTCGAAAAGTTTAATCAACAATCTAATCATGCTAAATTTGGTCCACAAATACATACTGCTAGAGTAGAATTAATGTTATTAGATGATTGCCATTTAGAGCAAACTAGTGATTGGAAAATGTCAGTAAAATATCTTGTAACACGAAGTAGGATATTATTCGAAGCTCACCAAGTAAGCTTTTATCAGATTCTTTTTACAGCTTTTTTCTTTCTTTCTGAATCTTGAAGGATAGGTCACTAAACCATTTGATAACATTTAGAATATCGATCTTCGAATCATCCCTGATGATCAAATTCAAAGAGATACTTATATTTCAACCTTAACCAGTCTTAGACGTGCTTCCCCTCAAACTTATTGGGTTACATCTTATAAAGCATATGAATCACTTAATAATAAGTCAGGAAATTTAACCGTCAAACAAATTTGGGCTCGTATGATTAGTTGTGTGAAAGGTATGAGTCCTGAGAAAGCAAGTTTACTTGTTAAACGTTGGGAGACACCTAGATCGTTTTGGGAAGCCTATAAAACTTATCAAGAAATCGGAAATTCCAAATTTGAAAAACAAAATTGGAATTGGATTCAAGATAGTGATGCATCTGAGTTTAAAAGGATAGGTCCTGCTTTATGTAAAAAGATTTGGGAACTGTTTGATCAAACTGAATATGAGATTGGGATTGAATCTGAAGAAAATAGTTCAAGTTGATTCAAAAAAAAAAAAAAATGAATGATGTGGGATGTGCTTCAAATTGTATTTGATCTTTAAATAAATTTATCATGTTTGTGAATCAGAGAAGTTTAATTTAAAAAAGTGTATTTAAAGAATATGTTCTTTTTTTTGAATTTTATTAAATGAAACTTTTTATCGGTTAAAGAAGTCAACTTATATACATATTACTTTTTTTTTTCTTGTTTATCGCGAAAAGAAGTGTGTCTCATTCTAGTAAGTACGTCTTTGTTCATATTACAATACAATACAATACAATCATGAATTCATCCATTTTACAGAGTATATTCATTAAAGCTATGTAAAAGACGTTGGGTTCTATTTTTAAATTTTAATTTGTTATTTTAAGTATAAAGATCTGATTAGGTCTTTGCCATTATCTAGAACTGTTAAAGAGAAACTAGCCTCTTCTAAACAAAATATCCTGATTTAAGGTCTTGAGTAGCATCAAAAGGTGCAAGGAAGTAATACTAGATTGACTTCACTGCTAATACTTAATAGTACCTCTACTGCGTGTGTTTTTGAACTTGAAATTGCTGCGTGTGTGTGTGTAACAACTTGTACACTGTAATTTTGACATTTTAGCGTCGGATTAATTTTGGTGTGGTGTTTATTTTTATTTTATTTTTTCAAGTCTTGGGTCCGTCCTCGATCGCCTTCTCATCCTCACTTTACACCCACACCCACCTCAATTTACCTCAAGCTCACCAATCGATCACCCTGCTTGGTCTACTATCAGCTACAGTCAATCAATTGGACTGAAGTCATCCTCAACATGACCACAACCGAAAGTCTCCAGTCCTTGGTCTCTCAGTCTCCTACCCCCAACGGCTCATCCCAATCTGTTGAAGTGACCCCTACCACATTATCCTCACTAACTCAAGATCAATCGGATGTAATCTCGGAAACACCTGCTACCTCTCAGAACCCTACACCCAACCCCTCGCTTCCCCCCGCTCAGTCACCCCAGGGAGATCTCACGGACTCTTCTGAGGAACCCAATCTGACCACGTCTGTCATGAACCCAGAGACACCTCAAGGCACAGAATCACCTAACTCTCTGCCTGTACCGACTAATGATCAGCTTTTAGAAGCCATTCTTCCGATCCGATCCGAGGCTCCGACGCTCGGACTTCCAAAGCTTTTACTCCGACTTAAATCCCTAAACCCGGGTTGGCAATTGAGTGAGAAACGACTAAGAAAGTTCTTGAATACCAACCCAAATTTATCACCACAAACTTCGAATCATGGTCATAGTCGTTGTTCACCTCGTCCACCTTCTGACCCACTCTGGGTACCAGATTACGTATGGGAGAAGGATTGGGAAGCATCCGGAATTGAAAATAGTGCGGCTGAGCCTGTTAGCTCTCTCGATGATACCCTCTTACTCGAGTGTCGTCAAAGGAGTGTAAAAGTAGAACCAGTCCGATTCCCTGAGAGTAACAAAGGTAGCGGTCTAATTGCAAAAGACAAGTATCCGAAAGGTACTCAAGTGATCAAAGAGGACGCATTTGTCTGGGTCCCTTATTCCAAGTTTCGTTGATACTCACCACTCACTTTCCTTGAGATCTGTTCTTTTTTTTTTTTTTCAAAAAAAAACATAGCACCTCATATGTTTTGATCTCACTAACCCTCATCCATTTTTTTTCCCCGGCTTTGATTATCTTAGAAACTCATCTCGAGCCGTAATGTCCGGTCAAGCTTGTGCATTCTGCGGAAGAGTTTTTTCGTCACAAAGGACAAAGAGTCAACCATATTGCCCACACCATCCTGCACCTGGTTCCAAGGAAGCCATCGCCGCTCAACAGCTCGTCACTACTACTTCTACTACTACCACAGGTGGTCAATCTGTGACAGAGAAACCTGCAGGACCTGAACCGTGTTATATGCGTTTTTGTACACGAGTCTGTGTTCAACGTTCGATGGAATATTACGGTCCATTGGTCTGTCCGCAACGAAACCCAGAGTATATGCACGTGATTCGGTTAGCGGATAATGACGAGTTTAGGGGCGCACATATGGTCTTTAAATTGTTTGCAAGGTTACTAATCGCGAACGAAAAAGGAGAACCAACTACAACTCCATCCTTTCAACCATCACCTCAACCGAGCGAAGATGGGATTAACAAGGACCCATCGACTCCTGTTCTATCGACGGAAGCTGAACAAGATCAAGCTGGATCTGATGACCCAGCTCAAGGTGGACGTAGTAAGAATAAGAAGGCTAAAGCTAAAAAGAAGTTAACAAATGTGATGCCGGAATGGAGTACGCCGAGTGTAGAATTTGAGAAATTATTAACACGAGTAGAGAGTCTAGCAACGGTATCGGATCGAGCAAGACGAGAGCGTTTACAAGGTGGTCATCATGGTCATTTTGCTGATGTTCGTTATGGTCAATTATGGCGTAACGGATGGCAAGTTGTCACTCGAGCGCTTCATCTTGATACAGGTTATCGACCTACGCCTGATCCGAGTGCGACGACGGACGTATTTTGGGCTTCTTACTGGAAACGTAGGTTAAGTTCTGAGACCATTGCACATTACTTTGGATTTCGAAACTTTCTCGAATTTATTGGTAAGGCCTCACTTAACCGAGAGGCTGATCATGGGCTCTACCTACTACATTCTCGTTTCAATCGTGAGTTTTTTTTTATGAGTGATAGTTTGAATCTAGCTGAGATAGATGACTGATAGAATTGATTTGATTGAAAATATTAGACTCGTGTGAGCCAAATGCTATGACGTTGAAGAACCCTGGATCGGAGGACGCGAATAAGAGCTCACCTTCGACGATCTACGTCATGACTAAACGTGATATTCAAAAGGATGAAGAGATCACGCTCGCTTATGTCAACCGTTCGTCAACAGTCAAACTCTTTTAAAACTTTTTCCTTTTTTCTTTTCTTTTCCGTTTACTTAATCTCTTTTTTCATCTTCTCCTTCTTATTCGTGACACGCACGTACCCACCTTCCTTGACTTTTTGGCGTTCACATCTATAGCCGAACTGACGGTAGAAGCACGGTGAGTTAACGATTATAATTACAAAAAAAAAAGAAGGATTGAGCTACAGTCTTTATACCAAATATAAGAAGTATCCCAGAGAAAAACTGACCTGTTTTTCAATTAATTTGTAATTGTAGACGAAAAAAGTTATTCGAGGATTACCTATTCTCATGCTTTTGTATTCGTTGTCGAAGAGAATTAAAAGAAGAAGAAGAACGTAAAGCGATAACAGAGACAAGTGAATTAGTGATGAATGGAGCATTTCAAGAAATTGGATCTGAAGAAGTTAATACTAATGGTCATACTACTAATGAAGAATTGATTCAAGATCGTTAGTTATTAATTTTTCTCGTATTTATCTTATTATTATTATTTTTGTGAAGGGGATCGGAAATATCTGATTTTTTTTTTGATTTTTTTTCACTACTTATTTTCTTTTTTTTTTTTTCTTTGTCGGATTTTCATTAAAATAGTTCGAGCAGTATTCTCATGATCCAAGTACCCCCCCCAAAAAGAAAAAAAAAAGAAAAAAAAAATTCAAAACAAAACTCTTTATAAAAATAAAAATAAAAAAAACCTTGAACAATCAAAAGAAAAATCAACTCATGCACACACACACACATACACACCTGCGACATTTACCTTTCTTTAACTAGATTTTAACATATATACCGGCATATATATATATATACTCCTTCTCTCATTCTTTAGTAAATTGACCGAACTTGTTTTTTTTTTTGCTTTGGGTTGTTATTGGTATGAATGTTTGTGTGATTGATCTAACTATGAGAACAACAAGAAAACAAAAAAACTTTTTTCAAGCTCACCAAAAAAGAAAAAAAAAAGAAAAGAAAACCACTTTTGAGATATATATATATATAAAGATATAGATAGCATATTTTCTTGTATGGGTTTTATTTATTGTTG
>KI572775.1:0-12253 GCA_000500245.1 Cronartium ribicola 11-2
GTGGTGTGTGTTTTTCTTTGCTCCCTACTCAGTTTCTGCAAGCCTTTTGGCTTGAGATCCAACAACAGTTACAAGTATTTGTGAAGGCATTGTTTATTGATTGATCCAGTTTACTCAAGAAATTGAGTATTTTGTTGTGTCATTTCTCCCTTCCAAGCTCTGCCAACAGCTTAGCACTGTTGGAGTTCTACAATGTTTGAAGACTTGGGAAGGTGCAAGATGGTGGGGCAGATGCATGGGATGCATAAACTACAGTGACTGCATGCAGCCTGTTGAGTGGTTCAACTGCAACTCCAGATTAATTCTGCAGCAGGTTCTCTGACCTTTGTCTGCATGGTTGAGTGAGTTCTATAATATTACTATGCAAGATACACTTGGTTCTATGGTTGTCCTCTATACAATCATTGTCTGGTCTCCACCCAAGCTTTCTGGACTTATCCTGCCCCTAAATTGGTTTTAAACCATTCAACAGTAGTTAAAACTCTTACAGGCTACATTTAAAGCTTGAGAATTGCTGTTTAGAGTTACCAGGACTTTATAAGAACATGTTTGACTGTATGGTGGATTGACATTTCTTGGAGAAACCATGGAGGTTGACCAGATGCCCTGGGCAGCCAGTGACGAGTAAATGGGGGCTGTGAAACTCCTCTTTGCTACCTACCCCAATACAACAAAGCTGCTGAAACAAAGGACCTGTCTCTTTGTCCTTAACAATGACTTTATTTCAAGCAACAAGTAGGATACTCGATCCATAAGTATAGAAGGTAAAAACAAAGAACACGAGATAGAGGATTGAAAACATAAAGGGTGTTGCTGGAGAGTAACCGCTCGCTAGAAGTCAAATTTTTGGGAAGCCAAAACATCCGGAAAGAAGATCATTGAAGGACTTCCTGAGAGCGATGTCTTCATCAGAGTCAAAAACTGAGAAAAGACCGCCTCTGAAACATCTGACAGGACGCTGTAAGCAAATGTAAAAGATGAGATAATATTGAAACGAAGTATATGTGAAATTTAGTAGTGTCTGAAGGCGCGGAGTAGCTGTAACAGATTGATTGAAAGGGCAGCTCTTTTTGGAGATCTCAATCCGCTGAATCATTTTTTTCGTAACAGATTGATTTAAAGGGCAGCTTTTTTGAAGATCTCTATTCGAGGAATCGTTTTTTTTTTTCAGGGAAGGCGAAGTTTGGTGGCAAGATCTTGTTGACAATCTTGGGTTTTATTTCTCGTCCTCTTCAGCGGCAATAATGCTTGAGCCAACTTTTACTTGCATCTTGTTCAAGGAGTCCATGTAGCTTGCGGGAACTGATGCGAGCGAACGTCATTGTGAACAGCGGGAACAACTAAATCAGCAAAAGGCAAAAGATGCATGCCAAAATCTGGAGCTAAACTGACAGTGATCATGAAGGATCGGAAGGACTGAACCGAGAAGTCCCATGCTGAGTTGAACTATGTCGCGCGGGAATACATATTGGGAAGCCTCTCTTTGACGAGAGAACTCGTTTTGGGCTTCATCGTGAAGTTTGCATACGTTCACTTTGTACCCAATTGGGATATCAGAGACCTCGTAAAAGGGTGACACGCTGTTGGGCTGAAGAATGTTGATTGAAAAGTCAGTTCATTAAGAGAATTTGGCGGTTCCATTAATAGGTATCGACGAGCAAAATGAAATTGATAGACTTACCTTGAGATCCACTCGAGTACCTATGGCAGCATAGCCAAAGTAGCTTCCGTCCTCCAGAGCTCCGCGAGCTTCTCGTTTATCGGCGAGTCCGGGCGGAACACCTATATTGTGTGTTTGAAAGAAATCCAACATCATTAGACCTACCTTCGCGCCCGCGCGCTCGTAATAACACGCGCGTCAACTCACGTGTGACGACGTCTCCAATGATGGTCGAGCGAGATCGGTTTCCGATACGCCACATCTGTCGACCTTGATTGATTGGCTTATTCAAATTGTAGTCAACTCTGGAAGCTAACTTTGAATCGCAAGCTCGAGGCGTGCCGAATGTGTATGCGTCACGAAGCACGATGTATTCACCGAGATCTTCAGGTGATTCTAGCAGTCTAGCGTACAACAAAGACGCAATTCCAGCACCCAAACTGAGAGAGGCATATTAGTGAAACAGTCACAGGAGCATGGATCAGGGAAAACGCGTGACTTACGAATGGCCTCCGATCATCAGGTTGGACTTTTTCCCCGTATGGTCATAGGCGGTTTTTGCAATCATTTTGACCAGCTCGATCATGCGATCTTTTCGATGAAAAATTCAGGCGGGTAGAGTATTAGAGAAAAAGAAACTCTCAGTATACAATCCAGCGTAATCCAGTTTAAAGATTGTAACTTACTGTATGGAAGGACTCGCTCTCCCGATGACTTGCTAGGAAAAAGCGAGTTATAGAACCCCTCATGGGCCATACCCGTCGCAAGAAAGTCGCCACAGTCTTCTAATTTACAAGCACAGTCAGTTATACACTCGGAAAAAGCCGCAGGGTCAGTGCCCTTGATAGCGAGGACTATGAACTGTATCCAGAGAAAATCGGTCAGCCTTCTCAACCCTTCATCTTTGCTCCTCACTCTTTGCTCACGGGATTATCATCAGCGCCAATATTCTCATAGTTGTAAAAGGCCCCCGCAAAAGGTCCGGAAAGTAATCTGAAGTCTGCGTTCGCAATTCAAACAGTTTCATTTAGGTCAAGAGAATGAAGAAACAGAATGTGGAAGGATCGATCTCCGTACCAGCAACTGAGATGAAACCAAGACCCCACTCATCAGCAAGTCTAAGCATAGGCTCCTCGCTCTTGAGTAGATATAGCACGCCCTCGTCCAGTCCGGATTTAGAGGTGGAGGCCTCGGCAGCTTTCTTCACAAAGGTAGTGTCGCGTTCGTATACTATTGCGCACATCAAAAGAATGGCTCGGGCACTTTTTACATACGAAAAAGAATTCAAAAGGCCAGTTGAGCATCAGAAGATCGAAAAACATTCAAGTAGCCCTCATTCTCCGAGCTTCAGTCTTCAAGCTTCAGTCTCTAGCTTACCTATCCACGTTGAACTCAAGATATTTTCTGGAAGATGTATTACGAATTTCGGGATTATCTTGAACGGGAGGCGTGATGATATATTCGCCCAAATCACTACCCAGCGCGGGCTTCGCGTTATCAAAGAGTTGTCTCTTCGAATCAAACAGAGCTAAAAAAAACATTCCATCCAACAAATCAGCTCCTGTCTCCTCTATCCTACGTGCTATTTCTCGATAAGATCGCGCAAAAATTTACTGATATCAAGCCAATTGATGATGGACCACCCGCCGCCATCCTTTTGTCCCAGATAATATAAAAGCTTCGAAACCCCCATCAGACGAGCTACCAGATAACATTTTTTTGGGTGCAGATTTTATGATGTTGCATTGAAAAAACGTCAGAGAAAAAAACAACATAGGTGTATGAGAACTCTTTCTGACCAAGTTAGAAGCGTTCACAGAAGTACTGACCAGTGATGAACAACATGTTGAGGACAAACAAGGCCGAATAGACCGTCCCGAAATATATTACGATATACGCCGTTTGAAAAGGACGCGAGAACATCGCGAACGGACTTCCGCAAAGCAGAAGAAAGTTACGGACCAATAATCCAGCTGAGGATTTGAGAAGTAGGTAGGTTTGGCTATGAGCGATTCTATTCGTGAATGAGTTACGCTCTTTAGCGGCAGCTTTCACATCGGAAGCATGATGAGTTAAAATCGTTTTTTGTAATGGGGTCAAGTGTTTATAAATCTAATGTGCAAAAAAAAAAAGAGTCAACACAGCGTTCGTACTGCTTGGATACTAAAGTTTGACCAAGACCTTCAAAAAACAAGACTTACACGAATATAGTAATTCTTCTCATCCTCCCCTCCTCTTCCCATGTTCTTCCATTCCGGCGAGTCGTGGTAAAGGAATGGAGAACCTTTGCGCGGTAGCGGAGCTCGTTCCCGATCGCTAATCCGTTGGGATTCTGACATTGATCGGTGTTTCATCTTGTGCGGCTTTTGGAGGGAGACGCTTTAGCCTATATATTCCAGATCAACATGATATCAGATACCGCTTTAAAACTTTTTTTATCAAGAGTGAGTGAAAGTCAATAGAAAATATCGATTGCTTGAAGGGTGAACAGACTTGCTCAAATTATTCTTGTGTGGATCACGAGATTTGATATTATAAATGTGAAAGGATGTTATCTATCAAGAGTATCGATCAATCCTAAGCAGTGTTCTTGACGAGATAGAGATGCGATGACCAAGACTTGAGTACAAAGAGGAGCGTAGACGTGGTTTATATACCTGCAGTACTACTTTCCTATGTGACGATGAACCGTCAAGGTATTCCTCATCAGTCATCATATCAAAACCAAGCGAGTGGCGAGTCCTCCGCGATGGCGAGCAAGCTGTGAAAAGCCATGGCCTGTCCGGATTTCCCGGTAGGCTATGGTCGATTGCCTGTCCCATACAAGGTACTGCCAGAACGGTGTCGTAACTTTGTATAGGTGATTTGAGGATGGCTTGTGAATTTGATGTCCATTAATGAGGCATAGTGCGCGTTATGTTCCGGAAAATGAATACCACAGCAGTTAGCGGCTGACACCATCACTGTCGAATTAAGAGATACTTCTCGAGAGGATTGATTATGACGTGATGGGTCTTATTTAGGAAGAGGAGAAGACGTTCGTATGAGAGTCAAAGTAGTAGCTGATCTTTTAAGAGGAATAGATGTTCCTTTGAGAGTGAGAGGTGTATGACGTCAGGCTAGTAGGAAAACGTGTATATAATAAAGAGTCTCACTATGACGTATTCTTTTCTCTTTCTTTTTTCCTACCTTACATCTCGAGCAGGTCTGCTATTCACTTCGGTCGTCTTTACCTGAGGTTGTATTTTCCTCAGCTCATTTACGACACCTCTCTTCTCTCCAGCTCGAGCAGCATTTGTTTTATTTGTCGCAGCTCGGGTATTAAACCTTTGAGAAATATCGCGGTGTTACCGTGTTATTGTCCCAGGTCGAGCGATACGGCCCCGCTTTGTTCTCCTTTTTTCTGACTTTAAATGATAGGCGTGAAAAGCCCTTCGATCTTCACATTGTTAGGGATCGATCGATATCCGCACCCAATGGCCTAAAAGTCAATGTGTAAGTTGCCGAAAACGGTCCAACTATTCTCAAGTTGAAACTGCTACCTTTGAACGTCATGGGTCTGGGCACCCTCGATAATTCGTCTTTGTCGCGTAGGTAGTAGGTCCCCACGAAAAGGATGGACATGAACCAATCAGTAACCGTCGGCTCTCTACGCGTGTATCCATCCGGATCATCGGAACGGAGTTACTGGAAGGTTGATAAGAAGAAATTGACCGGATTGAAGACTAAAACATAGGCGCTGTATGATTGTCCTTGGTCTATAATATTGAGTGAAGCTGGGTAAAAAACAACCCAAGTTTTTCTGGCTATAACCACTTCTGGTTAGAAATTATCTACAGTTGACTTTCTTACTCCGATTGAATGGGTAACATGTAATTGTAACACCTGCTTACTAGCGAAGTGCAAAGTGCATTTTGATTGTGCTCGGTGCTATGCAGCGCAGTCAGAATGTCCTCAAGAAACACAGCGGTCCTCGGCAAAGCAACATTTAGAGGCAAGGTTCTGTTTTCTAGTGTACATATATATATTGATTTCCTTTTACTTAGTTCCTGTATTCTATATAACAACAAAAGGTCCCTCAACCACATTAGACAAGAAATTTCTGGGTTGAAATTGATTTGTATTTCCAATTGAAAGGGTAAAACAGAGCAAGATGTCAAACCAATTGCACTTTTTTTTTTGTGAAAGAAGGGTCTGAATGTGAATGAGCAAAAGCTCAAAGGACTCAGATAGCCCATTGAGACAATAGCAATACCCAGTGGGGCCATCCCAGTCACAATTCTTTTAGCCTGTCACCTGGGCCAGACCAGGCCAACCATGCAGTTTTTACATGGGGATTTACATGGGATTTTCAGAGCCTTCTGAAACCCCATGTAAAATGTCCAGGCGATGTTTTTCAGGAAACTACAGCTGCTTGTATGCAGTGTCATACAATAAGTAAAGACTTGATGTTTTCTTCAGAAAGGATTAATGATGATGAATATGTGTTGAAAATAATTTTTCAAAGCTGCACTTGGATTTCAGATCAATATAAATGTTTGCATATCAGAGCATCCACAAATCATGGCTGTAGCCTGTATCTAGGGCCTCTTAAAGCCATCTTAGAGACAGCTTCAACCAAATACAGAAAAAGCCCATAATTGTGACTGATACTCTGGCTTTAGCCACCAGACACATTAACACATTTCCCATGTGAAATATTGTGGGGAAAGGAAAAGTCTTTCAAGCTGTCTGGACCAGCATCTGAAGTCATGTGTGATAAGCGTAGCAAAAGAAAGAGATTCGTCATCCCTGCTAAAATCTCCCAATAAGACCGACAGGAACAGAAAGTTGTGAGACGAAGTGAACTTCACTTACGCCCATATGCGAAAGAGCTTCGCCAAATTTCACCATTAGTTTTCGCACGTCTTTCGCGATCAGTGGGGCTAAAGTAGGAAACTTTTCGGAAGAGAGATCTTGAACGAGTTTCGAGAGATCACCCGAGATCGAGGTACCAGCGTTGATGGCGGCGACCAAAAAGGAATCTTTACCAGATCTACCTGGAAGACGGGTAGTGAGGCCAATCGGAGGGCTGGTCGGTGTAGGCGGTAGGGGGAGGCCGGGTATGTCTGGCATGCTCGATACTGCACTGGGGGACGGGAACGGGAGACCGGTCGGAAGTGGGGGAAGCGGTAAGCCACCAGGCGCCGGGGGTGAGGCAGGCTGATCGGTCTTTGGATTTGGCTGTTGCGCGGCCTAAAAGACAAAAGCTCTGCAATAAAATCAGCCATGGGGAGACCACCCGAAAACGAATTGCATATACTGACCTGTCTTTTCATGAGTGGGTTTTGTTTTAGCCAAAGGTAAGATTCGTAATAATAAAGGTGTGGTCGCAAGTCCAAGAGTCAATATCGATTCCTTGGATGATATCTATCATGTCCGCGACCAGATAATCAAGAGGGGTTTTTCTGAATACGCTGACAAGCTTTTCGTAAGGAGAAGCGTGGACATTGCTTATAGCACATAGGCCTTGAAGCACGAGGCCAACAAGGAATAAAGTATTCGAAGCAAGCATGAAGATTATCGGGTCTCGAGTCGAGCGTAACTGTCACTAGCTAAAGTCCAATGAATGAAAGATTTCTATTCTCAGGGGAGGCTCTTTTGAAGTTGTTAGGTCCGGGGGAGAAAAAGGCATCCATCCGGGGCCCGTCAATGGCAGTTTGAGGTGAACGGTTGTCTTTTTTCGCTCTCATCATCATCAGATGGTCAGGGCAACATGAGTTCCTCATTGCTGCTAGTGCGGATCTCTTGGATTGAGCTTTCGAAGCTATTTTCTCTCCCTGATGATCGATTTGTGATTGGAAGGCCAGCCAGCACAGCCTATGATCGGTCCCCTGCGCTGATAGCTTCCCACTATGAGGACTTTGCCTCTGAGCCAACCAAGGTGATATAACGTTTTGATAGATAAAGCACCGAACAAGATGTTTGTTCATTCTACTTGAAGGCGTCACTTCAGGGATGCGGTCGCTAGTCATCTTCGAAGTTCTATGATAAGACATGTTTTTCATAGTCCTACGTTGTGTCTCGGGTAGGTAAATGGGATTACGACGAGGCAAAGTACAGAGATGGGTTGACGATGCCCAATGATGTTGGTGGGAATGTTGATTGACTTCTCACCTCTAAAGCTAAAGCGTATGTAGGGTGATTTGTATTTACAGTTATAACCTAACCCAGACCGTGTTCCGTAATTTATTCTCTCGATTCATGCCACATGTCAAGCGTCGCGGTCAGGCCGGTGGCTGATGCAGTTGAATCCAACCCCACCCGAAGCTTTCTGGGACTACACGGACCGGCCTTCTTGATTCTTGGATGCCGCCTCTTGAAGCTCCTTCATCATCAAGCTGATACACTGTAATCGTCAAGAGAGTCCAACAATTTTTGTGAATGCGATGAACAGGTTGCTTGGCGGACTTTGTCGCGGGCCGTTGGCCGTACCGTGCAGGCCGACGAATGCGACCTTGGCTGATGTGTTGGGGTCACCTCAACTAGAGTTTCAGGACCCATTGCGCGACGAGAGTCTCTGGAAAAACAGCACCCGACGGGTCCCATCATACCACGCTAGATCTTATCATCCTTCTGCTGTCTGGCACACCCAGGCCACGCGCGATACCGACTCAGCTGATCAGCCTCGGAACCCTTTACCACCGAATGACAAACCATCATCACAGGATCCCTCATCCTCTTGGGCCAATGGTGTCGCAGCGCAAGCAATTGTCGGGTCATTGGCGGGCGTTGTCATTTTGGGCTTCGGCGGGTGGGTGGTTAAGGTTTGGGCCAAGTTTATGATCCAGACAAGCTTACGTGTTGCTCGATTGGATTTGCATGAATGATAAAATCGACTTGATTAGATATTTGTACCACACTTGGTTAGTTGTCACAACCCACTTCTTTTGTAGGCTTGAAAAAGTTCGATTGCATCAAGATGCTGATCGAGATTTGTAGGTATAAATATTCAGTCTTACAAAAGATGGCAATAGCTTTCGAGCCCGGTATGTTAGTATCTACCTTCAGAATGTGCAAGTAGTGCTCTAGATACCCCTCCCGGTTCATCATAAGAACCATTCAGTGGCAAGATGGAGCTCCGGATGACTTTGACCATCGAACTTATGCTCAAAACCATGGGCCTTCAATGTTTGATGACCCCCAGGTTATGATCCGGTCTTAGTCCTCAATGACGCTTCCAAAACTTCTTCAAACAAGCCAGAATTGACTCGACCAACGCTCCAGCGCGCCTATGACGTCAAGTTCGATGGGGACGAGCAAGAGCAAGAACTCACTTGGATTGTTAGACACGAACAACCTTTGATTGATCAGATCGTACATGGAAAATTGGCTGGGCAGTATTGGCTGATCACCAGTTGGTGTACCATGGCGCATTCTACGTACTTCCTGTGTGAACCTAATGATGAAAGGAACCTTGTGCTTATTTTGAATATGTAGGCCCAAAAGGAACCGGCAAGTTCTCATTGATTGCCGATGCTATGGCGCGCAATCAAGCCGATGGTGAGGACATCTCATCTGTGTCAGTGTCAGAAGCCACGGCACAAACTGATAACTTCGAGGAATTGTTCTGATTTTGGTGGGCTTAAGGCATAGCGGTTTGTGAATGCAGCGATAACCTTGAAATATTTCGATTGAGGCTGGGACGATGTTTGAACTTTGAGTATTCTGAGGACTATATTGGCGGACTCTTTGCGAGACGGGACCCAAGGGAGGGTGGACCGTTGGTTGATATCGAGGTGCTTTGATTATAGCAAAAGTCACATGCTTTATAAACCCCATAGCTCTCCAATACCCCACAAGTGATGTTCTGTGTATTTCTGATGACGTTGATGTCTTTCCTCGACCTTCAAATGCAGCGCGCTTTGAACAAGCTTGAAAAGGTTGATAGTGATCCACTCGATGTGAGAGAATCCATGAAGCGCGACTTATGGGTTCGAAATTATTACTCTCCGCCTCTATGATCAAACTTGTAGGTTGCGATCAAATATCACGAAAAGAATCAGCGTCCACTGGTTCTCATATTTAATAACATTCAGTTAGGTCGACATTGTCTTGGGATCTATAAGGAGTCCAAACGACATACTGAAGTGTTTTATTTAAAAATGTAGCCATCTTCGACGAGACGATGATTCGCATAGTCTCTTGCTACAATTACAGCAGCGTGCTGAAAGCTGGTCACAAGCCGGGATCTTGACTATGGTGTTCACCTCGGATGACCACTGGCCATATTGCACCTTACGAAGGAAGGCATCCAGAATGTCGGTGCTAACGGTCAGAGACTTAACAAGATCAGAAACTATCAAAGCTATTCATGCCGAACGAAAGGCACTTTGGAACGAAGATCGTGCAGAAGGAGACACGGAAGTTGAGACGGTTTACAAAATAGTTGGAGGTCGGATTGGTCATCTCAGCTGGTGCATGAAGCACAAAGATATGGTTCATGCTGCAAAGATTGTCCTCGATCGCGAAAAACAGTGGCTCTTGTCACGAATCGGGCTAATTGTCGTAAGTGGATTGCCATCCAACAATCATGTTTCAAGAGTTTTTTTGCTATCATCATCTACTGACGTAACGATTGGCACCGCGTGATAGGACTGTGATGATGGTGAGTGCTGCAAACGTCTCGCTGATATTTATTACAATACCTCCAGCTTTTCAGGGATCACGGCTGATGGATGGATCTATTTCGCCCGTAACAATTACTTCATAGATGTGATGGACGAACAAAAATGGTCATCCTCATCCTTCCTGTTGCTGCGAGCGCTAGCGGAGCAAGCGCAAGAGGAAGAGGAAACCGGAACAACCACAGATGGTTCACCCTTTCAGGGGGGAATCGCTTATTGGCAAGCTCGACAAATCATGGTCGGAATTTCTTTCTAGACTTACGATATGCTGATGGGAACGTTTTTTTCCTTCCGTGACTGATTCCAATGATTTATCTTCCGTTTACTTTATCAGACGCGAGCCGACTTCCTTGATCAGTTGGATCATGAAAATATGATCTCTATTGATATCGATTACGTGTGAGTTTGATGCTACGCCAGGCCCGTTGAACCCTGCTGAAAGAATATCTATAGGGTGAGGCCGGACTCCCTTGTGGTTTTAAATGCGATCAAAGAGATCTGCAGCGAGCCTGGCTTTGATGAAAAGCTTGAGAAAGTGATGGAACGAATTGGCGATATTGAAAGCTTGGGGCGGACCAGAGAATTGACATGGAAGACGGTCAGTACATCAGTTTATTCTCTGTTTTCATCTTTTTCTCCTCTATCAAATTTTGGACATACTTCGCTGCATACCTCGCTGGATCTGACAAGGTTATTCTGTTTACCTATTCCTTATTGTAGGGCAAGGATGGAGATGGGATCATGAATATCAAACTTGAACGCAATTGATTTGGTCCTTTGAATTCACTGTAGCTTCACCCACAAGCCAATATGACCTCTCTGCTTCAAGCATTGTGGCTGGTATCTTGTCATCTACGGGGCCTGTCAGGGGCGGCTACTGTAGATTGACGCCATCCAATTTCACATCCTACCAAACAATTTTGATTGGGGGAGTAGGATCCCAGAAGCTCCAAGGAAAGAAGGCGACTTTTGGGTCCTGCTCACATGTCACGTTGGCGGCACAACCTTTTTCAAGGAAGATAGGCAATTGTTGGTTTTGAAGTTGGTTTACTTGGGAGTTTTTTCTTTGTGGAGCGTTCCAAGCATGGGAACTCAGTGGTCAATAAATCAAAGTCTAGGAGTGGGTATGGTACGGTGAAAAAGTAGGAAGTCAGTGAAGGGGTTGTCATATGGCTAACACCATGGAACACTTTTTGGGCAAACCTACGTAGGAAAATGGGCAATACGGATTACGCAAGCCACACACCTGTTTTTCAACGGGTAGCCCACGTCCCCTTGCTTTACCGGGTCACCGAGCAGGCCTGACAAGCGGGCCAAGCATGGACAGCCGGATGTGGAAAGGGGTGGAAATGCCACTTTGTGGAAACCGGTGATAACCCCCTGCATAACATACTTCAAACGGGGGTTACCTATGCCCATAACGCGTTTCGGCCCCCATTCTCTCTCGGATCACCCTCGGACTGGGATCCGACTCCGTTCAAACTTCTTCCCTCAGGCCCGTGAGTCGCACCATGTCCGGTTCCCAGCCCCGCCCCTTCCCTCGCCAACTTCAACTTTCTTTCTTTTGACCGATGGTCGGTGAGGCACCCATTTCCATCGCTGGCCCGATTGTCAGATACTCCCCATTGGCTGGGGACGTTAGCGAGCTTGAGGCGAGAGGAGTGTTACCCGCTTTGTCCGAGTTTGATTGTTACTCAAATACTCGCGCAAAAAGTCGTAGGTCCGTCATCTGGAGGCTCCAAGGGATGCCTTCAAGGAACTTGGTCAAGTTAGCTCGCCTCCTCCTTCTTCTCTCACCTCAACCCAAAAATGGCTGCTGCCGCCTCCTCTCCTACTCTCTCCAATAACTAGTCGTTCAAACGCTCTGCCTATTCACTCTGCCGGTGCAACCGCCGATCCAGCTTCTAACGTTACACTCTGTTCACTC
>AWVX01044039.1:0-13340 GCA_000500245.1 Cronartium ribicola 11-2
CTGCAGCCAGTGAATTTATTCACTTTAAATTAGCTGTTATATCAAATCCAGCCAATTAGGGTCATTGAACCACTATTGTAAGAGCTGAGTAACTAAGCCATAGTAGCTAGATCCCAATTTTGTGATAATCACACTAATTGTTCAAGATCTTGGCTGACAGAAATCATGGGTCATACCTACAATCAAGGCTATTATCTGGCTGATGGGATCTACCCACCATGGCCAGCTCTTGTTAAGATTTCTTGAGGCAAGGATGCGGCAAGCAAACTTTTTGCAAAACTGCAGGAAGCTGCTCGGAAAGACATCAAGTGAGCATTTGGTGTTCTTCAAATTTGGTTTGGAGTGGTGGTTCAACCATGTTGACAGTGGCAGCTGCATTATTTTTGGAACATCATGTATTACTGCATCATCATGCACAATATGGTAGTTGAGGGAAAAAAAACCGATGATCCCTTTATTCGAGATTATGAAACCAATACAATGAAAATATCTATGTGTCTGAGAACACCTGTTATATATGAGGATGGTGTAAGTGTGTGAACCACTCTTGCCTACCAGGATTTCTCTGACCTGGTAAGGATCAGATGAAAAATAAAGGTGAGGCAAGGGATGATCCAGCTATGTGAGCAGGGTTCGTGATCTAAGGAACAAGACAAAAACAAAGATATACTGAGAGATATGAGATGAAAAGAAAAGAATGTTTAATAAATGGTGTATCAGGTTCATTTTGAGTAAAATTAAGGGAAACTCACTTTCTCTTTCCAAAGATGGGGAAAGAGAAAGTGGGCTGCTCACTGTGCTACATATATATATCTGTCTAATCATTTGACACTGTTTAGTTAGGTCAGTTGCACGGACTCTTTTGGGATGAATTGTTGAGTAAAAGTACCACTGTATGTGGCTCATAATGTTGTGCTCATATTTAAAGCAACTTGATATTATTTGTTCATTGTTTTCTAATTCTATAAATCTTAGCTAAGATCTATGTTGAGTAGCTGAGGTCAATTGGATACTGACATATGATGGTCAAACAAAATTGCCTGGACCCAACACTTGGGACATCTATGGCAAACTACAAGCTACACGACCAGACAGTTCACATGCAACTCATGGATGATCTGAAGAAGATGAATTGGATGGCAGAGGGGCAGCAACCAAATGACAATGAACGGTAAAATGATAAAGTTGTTACTATGACCTTTTGACTCTCCCTCCCTCTCTCTTTTGACAAGTTGAAATGTGCAAAGCCAGTTGGCTTACAGTAAAAAAAAATCCATCCCAAGTCACCATCTGTGCGACATTATAATTAGTCTGAAAGGGACCCTATGAACATCCCACTCAAAACTGTCATCAACAACAATCCTGACCTCACCAAACATAAACTGAGGAGAAAAAGATCAAAGACAAACCTCTATACATAGTCTATTCAAGTTCACTTTCCCATAAGGACCCCTACCATTACCTTCTTCATCACACTTTAGTCAGTGCTTCACCATTGAGTTTCTGATCAAGAAAATGCCACTTACTGTCAATAGTAGTCAGTTGGCTCTCATATAAGACTTCAATTCCTGTACCAATTTTCATTCAAGGTCCTTTAACCTATGACTTTCATCCACAACAATATAAGACCAAGCATTTTGACTTAAAAATTGACTATCATTCATCACAATCTCACAAGATTTCATGACCACTGGAAATGTTTCCTTTGTGTTTGTCAAAGTCCAAGTGGTAAGACCCAATTTACTGTTCGCGCTACTAGCTCTCTTCACAGGTTGTTTGCCTACCGGCTTACCCAACCAAGCCTTTGGATCATCCTCTGGTGGTGCCATTCAACTTGCCCTTAAACTTGTACATTCATCCTTCAATCCATGATAGAGTACAACAGGAACAGTCAGACAAAAGCATTCAAACTTGTTTACCCAATTTGGGACAGTACTTAGAGGACAAACAATCAAGAATGGACCCCAAACACCACATTCTCTCAAGGAACATAAGAAAGTGATCATTTGTAAAGTTTTACCTAATCCCATTTAGACCATTCTCATACAATGTGGAAAGGCAATGCATACTGACAAGTTGATAAGGTCTGCAGGTTGGAGATGTGTCCAAGGTCCAGTCAAGGGTGTGTGGGTTGCAGGTGTTGTGTATGGGTATGGGTTGCCAGAGGGTCACTAGTTAGTGAATCACTAGGCTCTCATCAAATTTGAGGCAAAAGTTAGTGATTTTGATGAATCACTAGCTAGTGAAGCCCTAATTGGGCACAAGTTTGAAAACCTGGGTTAAATTACATCAAATTTAATGTAATGAGAGGGTTTAGTGTTGTAATGAAGATGCATGCATAACATAGAAAGCAAGACCACACTACATCATGTCTTAAGCCTGTACAGTAATGTAGTTGCTTCCTCTATCAAGCTTGTACAGACTGTTCTCAGAGTGTTGTTCTCCATCTTTTTCTCTGAGCTTCATTCCTATCCCAAGCTCTGTTACTAGATCAGCTAGTACCTGTGGCTGACCTTCTCATATCAGTCTTCTTGTATCAATCTTCTCCTTATGTATGGATTAAGGGGGTGTGTTGATGATGTAATCCATCAGTGGAGATCTGGTCCCACAGAGTGACTTGCACACTGTATGGAGGTGGGGATCTGGTCTCAAAGAAAGGTTTGCACACCACATCTAACCCTCCAGATATTGGTCAGATAGCCAAGTGGTTAAGGCAGCACACCTAGAATTGTGTCTCAGCTAACATTGAGGTCCCTGGATCGAATCTGGGTCTGATCATTTCTTTTCTATGTTCATCATTTAGTCCAATGGCTGCAGATGCTCTGAGGACTGCATAACAGTCCCACAGACTGAAACCAGACATGTACATATGTAGAAACATAGTGTAACATATGTAATATGTTATGTAACAAGTGAACTACATCTCAGGCTCAGTCTCAAGAGTCATAATCATAGTATACTTATGACAGGAGCCAACTAGCAGGCCCTGTCATCAGAGTAACCAACCACAGACTGGCTTATGTGGCCCTGTAGTAGCATGAGCTGGAACCACAGGTCAGCCCATATTCTAAAAGCAAGGAGGAGGTAACCTGAGAGGCATATAAACCCCCTCTTCCCTGCGCAGGAGTTTTCCCCTCCCCTCACCTTTTACCAAACCACCTAAACAACCCAACAAGCACAACACTTGAGGATACTTATACCAAAGTCATCTGCTCAAGTAGTGCAAAGGGTTATAGGTGTATTAAAATAAAGGTCATCACCCAGGTTGGTAACTTTAGTGTCTTGAAGACCCTTTGTCAGTGAAGACTCACAAAGGGAGAGATAAATGACCCAAAGCAGAAATAAGAGCACCTGCTTAGAATACAGGGATCGGAGCTAGGCAGTTGCTGTGCTCAACTGTAGCCCTCACTGTCAAATAACCTAGTCTAGAAAGACCAGTCCTCCCAAACCCTCTAATAAGATGTCAATTAACTGTAGTTTACACTTGGGTGTACCCAGTGTAGACTAGATTCCTAGTCAGGAAGTGGCCTGACAGAAGCCACTCCCTGATACACCCCTTCATCCTGTTGTTACCTCATTTGGGTTGGATTGTTTGAATCCCAGCTAATTTTCCACACCTATTTGAATTATTCATCTAGTTTTGGTTTTCAGTGGGAGGGTGACATGTTCTTGTTTGCTTGTAAGTAGTTCACAGCCTATTAAAAGTGTTGATTGCCATGGTTTTCTGATCAGTTTTGTTGGGTGAGCTTCCTGTCCTCAATTTTGTCTTGAAGTTTTGGTAGGGTTTATTATATTTTTCATTGATTGGGATCTGCTGCCTAACCCCAAAGATAGCAATATTCTTGGAAAAAGGTCATGCAACCATCTGTTCCAATTATCAATGCCTACAATACTAGCCACTTCCCTAATTACTGCTAATAATGGTTAGAGATCCTGTCAGCCCTGAGGACTGTGCAACAGTCCCACAGGCTGTACACATATGTTACACATCAATTAATAGTAACAATACATGAGAAAGTGTAACAGTAAATAACATAAGTACAAACATATGTAAAGCCTACATCTCAGGGCTCAGCAAGAGCCCATATGTAAAAGACATAAGTAGTGTAATTAAGTATATGTTAAGATACAAATATACAGGGTGTAGTAGTGATACACTAAGAGACAAAATGAGTGAGCAATGAGAGCATGCCAGAACTCTATAAAGATAGGAGAAAAGGAAATCTTTCTACTGAGGACCTGAGAGAGTATATAAACCCCCTTCTCTGGTCCTTGCCCCTTTTTCCCTCCTTCCACATCCAAAAATAGACCCTTTAAAAAGAATATTAAAAGACTCTCCTCAAACTGGGATATCCAGAATTTACTACAACAAGTAGTATAGTGCATCATCCCTCTGAGAACCTCTGTCTGTTCCTTACATCTCTCCATCTTATTTTGGAACAAGGCCTTGGTCCTTCCTCATATATTGTACTCTTCATCTCAATAGACTCTGGGAAGAGTTCTTTCAGATAAATAGTGACAAGAGGTTCAACCAACCTGAGCTGGGGTGACTACTGTGTTCACAAGGTTCCAAAAGATTGACCAAGAAAGCTGAAGTAAGTTTTCACATGAATAAGAGAATCAAAGTAGATCCTCATTGTCCAACCAATACCTAAACCCTCTATTAAGAGGTCATCTAACTGTAGTCTGTGCAGGTTTCTTCCCTCACAGGCTAATTTCCTACAACCTCATACTCAACCCAAGTGCTGAGGTAGACCAAAAAGAAGTCTACCCCTCACAGAGCCCAATCATCACTTGAGAATGAGCAGAAGGTGTCATGGAACTCTACCAACTAAGCAGTTTTTTTCAAAGCTGGAATCTTAAATCCTGGAGAGGACACAGAAAATTTGGGTTGCTTAAAGTTGAAACAGCCTTCACATTCAGGCATATAATCAATCCCAGAATCAAATGCAAGAAATGTTTGGAACAGTCACTCAATTTTTGACTGCAAGACAATCCACCCTTGTACAGGAATTCCATATTTCCTCTTCCTTGTTCTAATTTGAAAATAGGAATTGCCAGCCAGCAGGATTTTGTTTGTAAGCAGAAGCTCTGAGCATATGAGAATCAGGACGAGCCCTGACCTAAAAAACACAACTAGTGGCTTACCTGGCCTGCAAAATGGGAGGTGGATTTCCGCCCAGACTTGTGCCCATCCCAAGCATTCTGCGGCTGGCTAAGACCTTCCCGGACCCGACCCGCCAGTCTTTCCCTAGCTTTGTGCAGCTCAGAAGCCTGTCCAAGCCCCTAACCCGGAAGTCTGGGGCGCCTGCAGGGTGTGGGGGTTGGAAGTCATCCTGATGTGAGAATAAGCCCTATAATGGCTGCAGCACAGTCTTGAAGTTTTGCAAGGAGGTCTGGATTTGGTATCAAGAAGACTTGCCTTGTCAGGCTGCAGTGCACTGAAGAACACTAAATGGGATCATTGTACTGTACATGGACAAAAAGGAAGCAAAATAATAGTTTATCTATTAACACCAGGGACAAGACTAAGTCACTTTAGTGAATGTAGTCCGCAAGTTACTTCATTTAACAAGGTGCTCACACTTTTTGAATTGTGATGTTTAGTCACTTTCATTTTTGTGACACAAGTTCATGTGCTCCATGCTAAGCTGCAACTTCAGTCCGACCTAAAGCATTGAATTAATCAATATTTTCTACCACATCATCTAGGGTTTTGTATCTTGAAAAACCATGTTTTTTTTTACTGAAACAAAATATCTTCTAAGTTTTGGTCCAGGCACAGCTTAAGTATGGCTGGGTTTTGGCTGCAACAAAACCATCCAAGCTCAATGTGTTCCCTTTGAGAGGGTCATCTTGTCCACTCTGTCTCAATATACAGATCATAAATAATCTGATAGTTTGAGCACACATAACCTGTCAAAAAATTTCATTCAATTTGAGCCTCTTCATGAGGATACTCAAGTTGTTTGAAGAATACAGGTTCTGTCAGGTGGATGCTTCTTTATGGCAACCCACCTGGCTATTTTGAGCTGGGTATGAAGCTATATTGAGCTTCAGACTCAAAGAGAGCAACAAAGAAATTCTGTACTGGTACCACCAAGTACAGACTACAGCTATTTGACCTCTAAGAAGAGGATTTATTAAGACTCTAGTTGATTTACAAGGGTCCTCCCTTGGCAGAGTGCCTTGTCTTATAACTGGGCAAACAGTTATCTGCAAGAGCCAAACTCTGGGAAATACAGGCTTAGCTAAAGGTAACAGCTCTTGCTCCTTCCTGTATTGGTGTTCTTTGTCTCTAACCCTTGGTGAGTCTTCACTGTCAAGGGCTCCTGGAGGTGAAGGTCAACCAAACCTTATAAAAGTGGTGGGTGACCTTATTTTTACTTACACCTATTGAACCTTGCACTTATTGAGCAGATACTTGTTTATATAAGTTATCCTCAATATGTGTGCTGTTGGTTCTATTTTGGTGTGTTTGGTAAAAGGTGAGGAGAGAGGACAGCTCCTGAGCAGGAGAGAGGGGGTTTATATACCTTTCAGGTTTCCTCCTCCTCACTCTTAGAATATGGGCTGGCTTGTGGTTCCAGCTCACACTATTACAGGGTCATGTAAGCCAGTCTGTGGTTTGTTACTCTAATGACAGGGCCTGCTAGTTGTCTCCTGTCATAAGTATACTATGCTTATGACTCTTGAAACTGAGCCTGAGGTGTGGTTTAATTGTTACACTACTCATTACATATGTAGTACATATGTTACACTATGTTTCTACATATGTACATTACTTATCACACATGTAATACATATGTTACACTATGTATTACACCTATTCCTCCAGGTTACTATATATGTACATATCTGGTTTCAGTCTGTGGGACTGTTATGCAGTCCTCAGGGCTGACAGGTTCAAACACTCTCTGGTAAGCTTGACAGTTCTGTAAAGCACCTTGGGATTTTTATTGTTGGAAATCTGTTGTACTGTAAATGCTACATACATCCCATGGTTTACCCATTGAGTTTTGAGTTTTTTTGTATCAAAACTTGGGAAGCTCTTTTTGGAGCTTGGATGGTTTTGTTGTGGCCAAAACCCAGGCATACTTGGGTTGTACCTGGACAAAAAACTTAGAGGAGGTTTTTTCAATAAAAAAACACATGGTTTTTCAAGATACAAAACCCCAGCTGATGTGGGAGAAAACCTTGATCAATTCAATGGTCAAGATCGGACTGAAGTGACAGCTTAGCATAGACCACATGGACTTGTGTCACAAAAATGAAAGTGACTAAATGTCACAATTCAAAAAATGTGAGAGCCTTGTTGAATGGAGGAACTTGCCCACTACATTCACTAAATTGACTTACCCTTGTCCCTGGTGTAACACTAAACAAAACACTAAGTCAAGTTGCTTTAATGAGTTTGTTCCATTGGGTAGTGCAAGGAAAAAATCAATAAATATCAAATGATCCAAGGAAAGGACACAGACAAATATTGAGGTTATATACACAAAGGATAAGTGATGAAAAGATAAAAGAAATCAAATGTATGATGAGATAACATCAGGAACAGAGCTGTAGCAAGCCCAATCTCCTGTCAAATTTTACCTCAGTCATGAGATCCCTGGCTCCATGCTGGATCAGCATCTGAGCTGGCATCCAGTTCCCATAACCATCCCAATCCAGATGAATTAGTACAACCTTCCCAAAGAATTTTACCAATCCATTTTAGAGGTTTGGCATAACAAGGGGTCCCCTAGAACTTGACTGTAACAGAAATAGTCATTGGACACATCACCCATCCACTGTCATGCATTCAGTCCACAAATTTCCTTTGATGACTAATGACACAAGAGTGACTTGAGAAAGGAAACTGAAGAAAGACAGAGACAAAAATATGAAAAGCAATTCTTCATTTACTCCTAGGGTCCTCTCACTCAATACAAGGATATATTCTTTTATTGTATACAAGTGGCTATAGATATGGATATGAATGTGTAGCTGTAGAATTTGTTATATCTGGGCTATTATAGATGTCTCCATAATTTCCCTAGGCTGACATGTCTGCATTAGGTGAGCTTAAGAAAGCTGTTTGTTTTTGGCCTTTAGGTCAATTTGAAAACTCTTACTGTAATGAATGAAGATCTTTACCAACTCAACTTCGTTCCTACAGTCTTTTTGCACTTTGGCGCATAGGATTCTTAGTTTCTTGTATACCAGAACACTGGAAAGCTTTTATGGTTTGTATCATCAAGAGCTTCACAAAGTCAGATATCATCCTAAACTCTAGGAGAAGAAACAAAACTTGTTCATATCAGGATCCATGGAATGATTTGGAATGCCTGGACTGACAGTTTTTCAAAGCCAAAGGGTTGTCCCCAAAGCTTTCTTTTGTTGAAAATCAACCCTGCCAGGTCAGAGTGAAGCAAACACCCATCCCCATGTTACAAAGGTCTTGATGCTAAAATATTTCGGGTGCTATGGAAAAAATAGCAGTCATTGGATACCTGAGTTATACTACATACCACAAGGTGAAATAGAACTGCCTGGGGTAGACAATGTCCCTGATGCAAACTCCACTGCTTTGCATATCACAATATGAAGTGGGATGCTCAGGTTGAATTCAGAATATTTTAGAAGTGAACTTCCTAGGATCTTTCCAGGGTCCTTGATGCCCATTCCTGCTCAGCTGGACAGTACCTTTCATCCTGGGACACTAAGGTTGTCAGGCTAGAGTCACATGACAGTCTGCGGCCCCGGGAGTAACTGACATATCGGCAGAGCCGGGGTTTGAGGAATATCCGACCCGAAGTCATGAGGAGCAATCGGGGAGAGCAAGGGAGAGCACCTGCAAGCATTGAGTAACGCTTGCAGTGGAAGCTTTCTCCGACGAACTCCAAGAACAAAAGCAAAAACACCGCCAATCAGACCATGTCGTTCGCACAAATCGTCCTTGCACCTCGGCTCATGCTATCAAATTTTTCGAAACGCCCATGTCTGGCTCTCTGCCGTCTCTCCTCTCCATCCCGTCAGTTCTCAAACTCCCCGACAAGGCCTTCGGACAGGTTCGGGATTAATTCCTTCGCATTTGCTTTCCTTGCCACCCCTCTCTCCACTTTATTGATAGAAATTACTAAGAAATCACTATCTGGCTGGATCGGAACACTCGTCTCTTCGGCTCAACCTGACTATGATTGGCATTTTTGCACGTCTGTTATAGTCTTTTCGTACACCGGAACACATCCTATAACAACCCCGAGCTACCTTTCGAATTCACTCCTGAATACATGAAGAAGGCCCAAAAGTGTATCGAGTAAATAAAGCTCTGTCTTGTCTCTGGTACCCGCTATTCAAGATTATATTGTTCTCTCCTGGACTTCGAATGGAGAGTCAGATGGTTTTGAAAGCGATGTTCGATATGGTTCCTGATTTGGAATTTGCCTTCCTGAAATGACAGTAACTTTCCTTCGCAGTATAAGAAAGCGGCAGTAATTCCAGTTTTAGATTTAGCTCAGCGGCAGAACAATGGATGGACTTCGATCAGCGTGATGAACTATGTGGCCAAGCTACTAGAGATGCCACCCATGCGAGTTTACGAAGTCGCGACTTTTTACACCATGTTCAATAGGTGCAGTCTATTTTTCCCCCTATAGCCCACCTCTAATGTTTTGGCACATGGTTGACAATTGGGTATCTTGACATATGTCGCGTGTTATCCGTCGTCGGGGTATGTTCGTAGGGAACCGGTTGGTGAACACTTCGTGCAAGTCTGTACCACTACTCCTTGCATGCTGGGAGGGTGCGGCTCCACGGCAATTGTCGATGCGGTCAAAGACCACCTGGGGATCCAACTCGGTCAGACCACTCCAGACAAAAAGTTCACCGTGATCGAAGTCGAGTGTTTAGGTGCCTGTAGCAATGCACCCATGGTGCAGATCAACGACGATTTCTATGTAAGTCTGGGACCGTGACCCTGAATGTCCAGGACCTTTAGGTCTGCACTTAGTAGAAAATATTCCGTACTCAACCGGTGGGGTGGGTTGGTGTTTTGCGTAGGAGGATCTCACACCCGAGTCTGTCAGGAAGGTCTTGGACGAACTAGCAGCTGGACGGAGACCAGCTCCCGGCCCACAATCCTCTCGAAAGAGCAGCGAGCCTATCGGAGGGCTCACTTCGCTTTCTGACAAGGTTTGTGGTCTATTCAATTATCTTCAGTCGATGTGGCTTGGCGCACACTAACATTAATGGATGTCCCCTTGTTGTTTGCTTAGCCATATGGTCCGGGTGAGCACTGTGTACCTGAGTTTCAATGAGAGCGTATATGTGCCGGCCTGGGTCTTGTTTGATAAATTTGCGAAAGTCTTCATCCGGCTTCAAGAGCAAATTGCCCCATGGCTTTGACATGTAAAGTTGCTATCTTTTTTCTTTCCAGTCATGACTGTTTGTTGTAGATGCAAAACTACAACACATACACCCTATTTTTTAGATTTGGAGAGGATATGCTCATAGAAAAATGCCACTGCCCAAACTGCCCCCCTGTGAAGGGTAGACTTCTTTTTGGTCAACCTCAGCACTTAGGTCGAGTATGAATTTTAGGGAAATAGTCTGTGAGAAAAGAAACTTGCACAGACTTCAGTTAGATGAGCTCTTAATAGAGGGTTTAGGTACAGGTTGGACAATGAGGATCTACTTTGATTCTCTTCTTCACATGAAAGCTTGCTTCAGCTTTCTTAGTCAAGTTTTTGGAACCTTGTGAACACAGTAGTCACCCAAGTTCCAGGATCTTAGTGCCACAGTAGTCACTCCAGATCCTGTGAGCCTTGTGAACACAATAGTCACCCCAGCTCAGGTTGGATTTAACCTCTTGTCACTATTTATCTTGAAGAACTCTGCCCAGAGTCTATCAAGATAAAGAGTACAATCTATGAGGAAGGACCAAGGCCTTGTTTCAAATTAAGATAGAGAGATGTAAGAAACAGAGAGAAGTTCTCTAGGGATGATGCACTATACTACTTATTGTAGTTAATGCTAGATATCCCAGTTTGAGGATAGTACTTTGATATTCTGTTAGGAATATGAAGGTTCTTTTCTTGAGGTCTATTTTTTGAATGTGGAAGGGGGGGAAAGGGGCAAGGACCAGAGAAGGAGGTTTATATACTTTTCAGGTCCTCAGTAGAAAGATCACCCTTTCTCCTTTTCTCTTATCTTTGTACACAGTTGAGATGATGTCTCATTGGTCAACCACTTGCCTTCTACTGTACTATTAATAAGTCATGTTTCTGTGCTTAGTAATGTTTACACATGCTACTACTTATGTAGCTGTAGCTTTTGTGTGGGCTCTTGATACTGAGCCCTGAGATGTAAGTTTACTTAAGACACATATTGTTACACATAAGTTGTTATCACGATTATTACTGTTACACATATGTAGTATATGTAATCTTACTATTACATGCATATTACTACTGTTTACACATCATGTAGTATATGTGATATGGTGAGTACTGCCTGTGGAACTGTTGAACAGTACTCAGGGCTGACAACCCCCCCACCCCCCCTTCACAAGGGTTGACTGCATGCTTTTAGTTTGGGAAGATGTTCACAATGTGTACTGTACAAACCTCACTGTACTACCATTGAGTACAGTTTGACAGGGGTAATTGAATCCAATTGATGTGAAAGACACCATGGGAGCACATATGGTCTAAGCTATATAGGAAGGTGGCCCATACACAGCCCTTGTTTACTGGTCGCTGGCAGGCTGGATTCCCATGGATTTATCAACTCCAGCATGGGTGGCAGAGATGTATGGGCTGCAGCTCCATGCATACACATTCTATTAGAATCTGTGATCCTTCAGGCACTGTGTGACAAGCTGCCTTCCACCATACTGTTGAGGGAGACCCCCCTTGTTCATTTCAAGAACAGAAATCAAACCCTCTCCCTCCACAGTACAGGAAGGAGGGGATTGAGTTTGATCCTTGCTCTGCTGTAGAAGGAGAAACAGGGGAAATCAGCTTCAAATCCCTCTAACAGTAAGGCAGAGAGAGGGACAGGGGAAATCAACTTCAATTCCCTCTGCCTTACTGTCAGAGGGAAAGGATTGAGATTGATTCCCTCATCCCTGTGTTGTTATGTTTGCTCTGGAGAATGTTCTGTTTCCCATGAAAATCTTCTTTTTTCATCTTCTTCTCAGAGCTCACACCCCATCTGGTTGATAAAACTCACTGTCTGTATTTTTTTTGTATATATATAGTCATCATGTTGGCTACTTTTAATAAAGTATCAGTGCTAGTTTTCTCATACCAACCCTGTCAGGGTGTGGCCCCAGGAGGTGACCACACATTGAGCAAGAGCCTTCTGAGAGTGACCTCAGGGCTCCATCCCCTTACATGACATGAGATTAATCAATGAATTATGATAAGGGGGTGATGGTTCTCATAGGTCATTCCAGTTTCTCATGAAATTATATGAATGAAGATGAGGATTACATCATTCAATAAAATTTGGAGGAACTGGTTTCCTGTATGGGAATGAGAGGAAACTCCTCTTCAACTTGTCTAACCCTTTTACCAATATTATCCTATAAGATAATCAGTGAATTTTGGGTTGCTTGAATTAAGTATGATGATTTACAATAGATAAAACAAGTCTATATATAGCAAAAAAGATGAAGGAGAGACATGTGAAAGTGAAAACCCATAGGGGTAATCATACATTGGGGGAATTCCCAAGGGTATATCCTTTGGATGTACATCTTCAAATGTATCATTTACCCATTTATGAAATTATATGAATATCTGTTCATTGTTCAGGACATAGTGATATGCTTATCTCCAACAGCTACAGAATGTATGTAGTATTTATTAATACCATATCTATTGATATGTACATTCTCTTCTACATGTAGTTACATATGTAATATATATGTAATCTTCTGTCTGTTAGCCACTACCCTCTGTTGGCAGGCTGACATGTGATCTAGTTTTAAGATGGCCATTTTCTTGATCTTTAGGCTGTATTGACTGTGATTGTGAGCAGAGAAAAGGAAACCAATTAAATTATTGCACCTGGACACCTCAATAGACAGTGGCCTTGTCAGCCTGGGTACATCATGTGAAAGCACAGTAGAGCACGCCAGGTTATAATGATAGAGTGTAGATGCTTATATCAAAGCATCCCCGGCACCATTTTACCTTCCACTTCGTGGCATCCTCATGCTTGCTCTTTCCCTATGCTCAATAATAGCTGGGAAAGAGTAAGTCACTTCTTTCACTCACTTATTCTCTTTTCTCTTCTCACTTCACACCTTCTCTCAAGCTCAAGTAACTGTTCCTGACTTACCTCCT
>KI572806.1:253-18914 GCA_000500245.1 Cronartium ribicola 11-2
AACTCTCTCAACTTAAGTACATATCTTTTTTATTTATTTATTTATTTTTTATTAGTTTAGCTTAGGTTCTGTCTATGCCTGAATATTAAGGCAAGCTTTCTGACCAATATATCAAGATTCTATACAGGTTTTTTTTTCTAGACAATTCCATAGGACTGACTATCAACACGCAGAGTACAAATCACAGAAGATACTGACCTTACCCGAATGAGAATAATTCCACAGCCAAGGAATAATCCTAATTGTAAGTGAAGGTATATAAGTCAGGGGGCGCAGTTGAAAATTGGTCTTGACAATTTCAAAAATCTGGGCGCGATCATAAACATACACAATTTAACAAGATCGCTGCTGCACCCGTAAGGCATTTGTCTCCGGACTCAAATCTCACTCTAATCCCGCGCGAGCGGTCTGAATTCTTTCGCTCGTCTCATATAGGCGGGCGCATCTAAAAGCTTAGCAGACGAACTGGGTAAGTCTTTCCTCTATGTGCCACTTTAAGCTTCATGAAATGTTTTTTTATTATTATCATTTTTGTTCTCTAATTTTCTGTTACATTGCCACATATAGAGTTTGAAAGCCATATGGAAAAGCGCGACCTCGAGGCTTTTGGCGATGAGGAGGAAGAGTGATCCTTTGGATCTTTGAGCTTTCTTTCTGTCTCGTATGTATCAATACTCTGTATGAGACCATATACAGGCTCAGGTTCAAAGAAGCATTAAACTCGCGTGCGTGGTCAAAAATTGTCTTGGCCGAGGATCTTTTATTGATATTTTTTCTGAAAGAAAGTGGGCCAAGGTGACTTTCTGATCGCTGAGCTGTGCCAGCTCAGCTAGATTCGCTGGTGTCATGCAAAACCAGAACAACGGGATAACGTAAACATTGAGCCATGCATCAAGTTTCTGAGGGACGAGCTCAGCACGCCGTTTGTACAGGTTCTGTGTTCCTCCATGCAAAGTCTCTCGAAAGATTTAATGACGACCTCAATCGCCCAAAAATACCCTCACCAAAGGAACAAATGCGTTTGCTGGGGGGGGAGAGCAAAAGCCCCCCTCACAAGATGCTGAGGTGCTCGTGTTATAAGTCGTCTTTGATGAGGAATAGTCGATTATCCCACTCACCTCAACCCAATCGCTGTACCCATTCCAAGCAGCGAACGACGTTCCAAATATTTCTATTTACAACTTTGATAACCAAAATCTCCAACAAGGCTACAACCCTTTCCATCCATTACACGCCAGTTTCCAATACCAAAGTTGCACACCTTTACCGCAACCCATCAAAATGTCTACTTCACCATCGTCCACAAATAGCTCTTTCTATCATATTTCGCCTTTCAAAACGCAAACGCGACCTTCTTTGCCGGAGCACGAAACCACTTTTTCCTCTGACTCGGACGTTGAAAGCTCCGTTGCCGAAGGACCCAAAATATCTGATTATCAATTAGGGAGACAACTTGGGTTAGGCGCTTCTAGTTCGATCTGGTTGGCCAAAAACAAGGAAAGTTTGAAAGTTTGCGCTATCAAAGTCTTGAAGAAGTACAAAATCTTTAACACACCCGGACTTGACATTTTAACTCAAGAGCCCAAGATCTTACGAAAGCTGAAGGATCAACGATTCGTGCTTCAAATTTTGGAATCTTTCTCTAATCCCGTTTACGCTTTCATTGTGCTTGAATTTGCAGAGCTCGGTAATCTTGAACTGGTAATGAACCGAGTCGGGCCTTTACATTTCACCCCTGTGGTCAAGTATCTGGTTCAGATCTCTGCTGGTCTTGATTCTCTTCATGCTGCTAATATCATTTACCGTGACCTCAAGCCTGAAAACATCCTTCTCACAGGATCTGGAGAGGTAAGGCTGGCAGATTTTGGAGTATCTAAAGATCTTTCTGAAACCGATGGTCGAGCACATACCATGTGTGGCACAACTTATTACCTAGCCCCGGAAGTTTTTAGAGATGATGGCTACACTTATTCCGCTGATTGGTTCTCACTTGGTATCATTATCCACCAGCTTCACACCGGTTCCATCCCATATCCATACCCAGGTACTTACCAACATATCGAAGCCATTATGAAGGGTGAAATTGATATTTCTAAACAAATTGATCAAACCGGTCAAGACTTTATTCGTTATCTTACTAATATGGATCCAGAAAAGAGACCTCGAAATTCGACTGACCTTCAAGCACACCCCTGGTTAGATAATGTACCATGGGTGGGTATTTTGGCGGGCACGATTGATCCACCTTTTAAGATGTCTGAACAGGAGATAGTCGAAGCTCGGTTCATTGAAACCGAGGTTGATCACTCTAAAGAATTTACTACAAAACCTCATCTGATCGATCTTTTTGGTGATTTGTTTGAAAGCTTTTGAGATAGACAATGTTCTACTGTTGTTCCCTGTTCTTTTAAACCTATCTTCCCCCGTGTTCTTTCTTTTTTTTTTTTGAGATTATCCTCTCTCACATTGACTTGGTACCTGTACAATATGTGTGTTTGTTAGCTAACTTTTGAAAAAAAAAAAATTGATTGAATATGACCTCAGATAGAATGGTCGAGTGAGTGACGTGAGTGCAAGAGTTCCGGGATTAAGGCATCAAGATACCTTCTTACCCATTGAGTTCTTTGTCCCTTTGTATCCCAAAACACTAGTAGACATTAAGCGTGGGCTACTGTGGGCTTTGATGGTGATGGCCATTGAGGTCATAATCATCCTAGATAGCATATTTGTTTCTTGAGTCAGTGGGATCCTTCCTGCCCCAGAAACTTGACGGGTATGCCTCTTCCTAAAATAAATTGTGGGCTCCAGCTTCCTCCACTGATTGGAGCTCTGAAAGCCTCCATATGCATGTGGCTGGAGAGGGGAAACTTTCCTCATCCTGCTTATGAAACTGTTTTCGCACACGTGTTTGCCACAAGTTACCCGGTAGCCACGGGTACTCTGGCCTTCGGAGCCGGAGCTGCAGACTGTGCCCTTTACCCGACCTCGTCAACGAGCTGATGAGCTTCGATTGGGACACTTCACACCGACACCACTCAGCATCAGCTTGACTATCGCTCAGAAGGATACACACCAACCAACCAAGCATCCTATCGAACCTCAACCTGCATCCCTCCAGAATTTCTGGGGGCTAGTCAGGATCGAGTACGCTGAGACTCAAGTTCTGTGAGTAGAAGCGTTTTTCTGTGCCCGGCTTGCAACCCTCAACGCGTCTTTGTCCTTCGTTCCACAGCTCACCACACACGTATAAGAATCATTGCAACTGATAGACATTGCAAGTGGTCAATATGGACAAGATCGAGGCTCTCGGGAGCTCCCTCGCCCAGGTAGGTCATCTTGATTTGGAGGACTTTTTCAATAATTCATCCAAGCCGTCCTCTCCACATATCTGACCGATTTCTTCCGATCTCCTAGATATCTCTCTATGACATCAAATCCTACTACAACCAAGCTAAGGCGGTGGTTCTCAACTACACAGAAATGGAGGCCAAGGTTAGAGAAGCTACCAATGATGATGCTTGGTCAGTTCTCGTGCTGCATCGCTCTGTCGTTGAAGAGTCCTTACTGATTGGAGGCCAATCACAGGGGTGCGAGCTCTACTCTGATGCAAGAAATTGCCCAAGGGTATGCCTTCTTATCCAGAATACATACGGCTTTGGCGTGTCGTCTTTGAATTTTGACTTATAACTTACGCTATTGCATTCGAACTTCATTCAGAACTTTCAACTTGTCAGTAGGCTCTACTCTTGACTCCCCCTTGATGTATCTTGCTTCCTATAAAGACTGACTGGTCAAAATATGCATCTTCATTAGCCAACAATTCAACGAGATCATGCCAACAATCTACAAGCGGTTTACTGAAAAGGAAGCTCGTGAATGGAGACAGATATATAAGGCTTTACAATTGCTCGAATATCTCATCAAACACGGCTCTGAACGAGTTATTGATGACGCTCGATCTCATGTCTCTATGATCAAAGTTTTAAGAAGCTTTCATTATGTTGATGAAAAGGGGAAAGACCAGGGCATCAATGGTCTGTGAACTCAAAAAGCGGGCGTTCGATCGCATACTATCTGGCTCACTTTTCTCGCCTCCTTATTCTTATGTTCATTCAGTCCGAAACCGCGCCAAAGAGATTGTGGAACTTTTATCAGACTTAGATAGAGTTAGACAAGAAAGACGGAAGGCGAAAGCTTCTCGCAACAAATACACTGGTGTCGGAAATGATGGCCCATCTTTTACGAGTGCCAGTGGCTCGAGGTATGGCGGATTTGGAAGTGACACCGGTGGCTTTTCGGGCTTTTCAGGCGGCGGTGGACATGATGAATGTCCGTCATCTGTTTCTTCTACCTATGATAGTGGATTACCCGGCTAATGTGAGAGCTCTTGTTTCAGGGAACGGTGGTAGTGGCGGTGGCGGTGGCAATAGCCGTGACCAATATGGTGGAGGCAGTTCATCTTTCAAACAATCGGATGACTTTGAGGAGTACGACGCGGGTGAATGGGAAGACCGACCGGCGTCTTCGGCCACCCATAACGTCTCTTCTCAGCCCACAAGGGCGCGAGGAAGCGTGGGCAGCATTCGAGTCTCTAACTCAATCGCGGCGAAGAAAGCTCCGGAAAAGCCGGCAGCTCCAACTCCAAAAGCTAAGGAAGTCGACTTGTTCTCCTTCGATGATGATGACGACGTGGTTTCTCCTACACCGGTATCATCAAACGCCCCCGCCCCAGTTCCTGCCGCGACTTCTTTGGCGAGTTTGGATGGTGAGTTTTCGTTTGTTGATTGCCTTAGCTCGCCCTCATCTTTTTGGTTTTTTCGGATTAACATGATCCCCAGACATTTCTGATCGATCATTCTTCCTCACGTACAAATCTGCCATACCCACTAGACGACTTTGACGACTTCCAATCTGCTCCTCCGATCGGAGGTCTCACTTCTCCTACTGTCCAAAACACGTCTTCTCAACCCGCTGCGAAAGCCAAGCCCGATGTCTTTGCTCTCCTCAATGCTCCACCAACACAAGCGGCCCAGCCCACGACACAGCCGACCATGGGCAATTTCTCAGCTTTCTCGAGTTTATCAAATCAAAGTATAGTTTCACCGCCCGCTGGGCAGACCATGCCGAATGCATCGATGATGCAGCCGATGATGGGCAGCGGGATGTCTGGTAACTTTGGCTCTTCAATGGCGGGCAACAACTGGGCGGGTAACGTGAACCAACCAATGTCGAACTTTGGTACTCCCATGAACACTTCGATGAGTGCCCAACCCGCTGCATCAGCAACCTCAAAGTCCGCGTCTAACAGCGCCAACTTTGACGACCTGTTCTCGTTTGCCGGTTTAACTAGCGGTACGAGCACTCAAAGCACTGCCAGTAAGCCTACAGCCAAGGTTAGTATGGCCACGATGGCACGAGAACAAAGCAGCGCGTCGATTTGGGGTGGTAACACTATGAATGTGAAGCCGGCGGGTGCGATGATGGGCACACCCTTGGCTCACTCTTCGAACAACCAATCTTCCAATCTTACTAACTCGATGTCCAATAATGATGACCTGCTGTTGTAGTCCCAGCTTGTGATGCTGAACCCTCGAACCAAGCATGAAGTCTATACGATATGTCGCCCGTACTGTACCAGACGTTTGTTTAACCAAACTGTGTTTAAAGCAAAGTCGTAGATCATTTTGTTCTAGAAGAAGTGAATAGACTCATCAACTGAAGCCAATTTTTAAATTTACATCAAATGGTCTTTTCTGATTTCATGCAGCCGGCACTTTTCACCTTTGGCCATCATCTCTGACTGTCCTTCCTCATCTTTGTTTCTTGTCCTTTTGTCATCTCTCACGTATGATCTTCAAGCCGGGAGTGGATTGGTGTGCCAGATTGAATTCTTGATTTTCATGTGCTGACTGGATTACTTTTATTTATTTGTATTCCAATTTGTGGGGAGAGGAGGCTGATGTTGATGATTCACACAAATATTAGAATATTTTTTTTTGTGCTATGATTATCTCCATTTGGTTCCTCCCTTGTTCTTATCAAGAGTGCCGTCACTATTACAACGCTATGTAGGGGGTTTTGGTATCACCTTGAGGTAGCTGAAAGCAGCAATGCAATTTGCCAAGTGATTTTGTATAGAGCTTTCAAACAAATCTCATCCTGGAGCCCCAATCAACTCTTTCTTTTCCTGTTTTATTCCCTCCTCACTCACCATACGGACCAAGAGAGGAGTGAATTCTGAAGTGCCAATGTCTTCTACTAAACTCTCACACTTTGTGATTGCCTGAGCACTTCATATGGGATCATCCTACAATTGCATGATGGTCACATCTAAGGGAAATCTACTGCTGGCATGTTGGTCAAGTTTGAAACTCAAAATGTCAAGTTCCTAATACAGACCCGACCGGGGCCGGCCTTTTCTAACAAACTTAACACCGGGGCCACTAACTTTTGGATGACTTGATCAAGAACGAGAAAGAAAGAGATGTTTTGAGACGACAAAAAAAAAAAAAAAGTACGAAAACCAAAAATGAACAAACGTTACCTAGTGTTTGGAAAACCTCCCACGATTTTAGAACTTTCTCTTCTTCCGACTTTTAATCAATATCTTGAAACTTGTTCTTTATGGTCTGAAGCTCAAGGATGGGAAACTTATTCGAACGTTAATCGTGAACCCACACGTTCGACTGAACCCATCTTGGCATCCCTAACCGAGATGAACGTGAGGCAGGATGAATCGAAGGACGAGTATGAGATTTTAGAGACTCGGCTTATTTCGCGCGATGAAGTGGCAGACGAGAGCAAGTGGACGGAAGGTACGAGAGCTTAGTTGATTCTTTTTTACCGTCAAAATTGATGAGCTAGCAGATGACCTGGTCAGGCACAAGCTGCTTATATCCTAGTCCTACGCAGGTCACTCAAACACTTGATGGCACACGAATCCAAAGAGACGAAGAGACCTTCTCGGAATCGCTGGTTTATAATCCACCCGAATGGCACTTTGAGTCACGAAGCTGTACTCCCCTAGACAAACTTGATAGTCGGAAGGGCGTTCTACACAACCTGCTGTTCCATTTGAACGACCTGCAACCGATACGTACCATCCCGCTCAAGAAACCTCGACGAGGTCAAACGACGGCCTCCCTGGCAGAGTTCGAATGTATGGATGATAGTGGTACGACGTTGAAAGTAACCTTGTGGGACGACGCAGCAGCTGAGCTTGCCACGGCTTGCAGGCCAGGGGATATCATCTTCCTATCCTGTACGGTGTCTATCATGTTACCCCCCAAAACATTCAACGCGCGCTAACAAAGCGTTCGAACAGCTATCTCCCTTTCTAGTTTTCGCGATCATCTTCAGGGTAGCACCACCAATACCACTCGAGCTCAGATCTGCTTTCGGTTGAGACCGTTCGACTCAACAGACGACACGTACCGCTCTGACCTTCGCCTGGATTTCGATGTCACAACGCGTCGGGTTAGGGAACTGGTGAATTGGGCTAGGAAACTTTTTGAATATGACTGACTTTTCACCTCACGAATTTCATCACTCTTTTCAACCATTCATCACTTTTATTCCAAACTTTCTAACTCATTTTATGATCAAAAGGACTCACAAACTGTATATTTGCTCTCTCATCCATACCAAATACATTGGCTTGAATATAACCTTACAAACACGCATTGTCACAAGAAACATATTGGAAACCAAGCTCAGCATTGACTTTGCTGAAAGCTGTTCTCCTTCCCACATAACAACCATGGTATACCTGCTAAGAGTGTCCTCAATGCCTACTGAGGAAATGGAGAGAAAACAAACTCTTAGCCAAGTTTTCTCGCGGGTGGTCTGTCCCTGGACGGAGAGTGCAGATCTCGGCCTTCCATTTTAAAGACTTTTGAAGGTAAAAAAAAAAAAAAAAAACCCAATTTCTGTTGGCATTGTCCTTTGATTGAAATGATTAGATGTATGAATTGATAGACAATGTTAATAGGGGAAGTATATTTTTGAAACCTGAAAGACAAAGCAACATCCTTTTTTTTTTTTTCTTTTTTTTTTCGTGAATTAGTAAAAAGTTGGTCATCAGGTTTTTTCAAAAACACTAAGAAAAAAAAAAAAACCTTGGATATTCATGTATACTGCTTTAAAATATGTACAACAATTTCAGATCAATTTAATCAAAGGCAATATCAACCATTTCTCCGTCTTCGATTTCAGTTTCTTGTACTCTTTTACTTAGATCTAAATGTTCTCCATCAAATTCGAGCCGACAACGTGATAGTTGATTTTTAACTTGATCGTCACTGATCGAGCCACCTGCGATTTGTTTAATAAATTGTCTCGCAATTGCACTCATTTTCGTGGTTGGCTTTACGAGCATCTCCAACCCTTCTTCTTTTCCACTACGGACTCTAATGGTGATCGTACCTTCATGCTTTTCTTCTGCTTCATGTTCATCTGCGGCTGAACGAGAAGATAATGGATTTGCAGGTAAGCCAGACATGTTGGTTGAAACTAATGGATTTGGTTCGGCAGGCTTCTCAGCAAGTCGATCAGGATTAGCCTTGATATAATTCCACACATCAATCTCATAAGCCTCTATAAAAATCAGTTGATTTCAAAACAGAACACATCTCAGTGTTGAATCTATTCAGACAGAAACCCAGGATTCAAAAAAAGACGGGCTAGGTGGGACAATACTTACTCAGACTGGTGTCGGTGATAATGTGAACCGACTCAGGAGTGACAAATGGTGATAGTTTGCTATGGTCACGGGCAATGACAAAATGTGGTGGTAAATGTGGGTTCATAGCTTTGACAAACTCATAAACCTTCGAAAACTCTTCTCGCTAATCAATCACAACATCGAGAAAGAATTATGTAAGTCAAGGCAAAAAAACAACGTCCAGTGTAGCAAAGTTAAGCATAGTTGATCAGTAGGTTCATGAGAAAGTGAGACGAAACGGATATTGGAAGAGTAGAGTGACGTAGATAACTCACAGTGCCGATCTCGACTGTGAGTACTTGCTCGTACATTGCACGATGTTCTGGAGAGCTAGTAGCAATCTTTCTCGGGTCAAAGACCAAGTTGATACTCAGTTGGATCTCGTGACCAGTCCATTTCGACTGGGTGCCAACGTGCGACCCGGTTAGAGGGTGACTGCTCGCTTGACCCACATTCTTTAACTCGCGCGTCGCTTGAGCTAGTGCGGGATCAAGGCCTTCGATTGTGGCAAAGAAGGAATCGTCGTCCATGTCGTAGTTAGCTTCTTCGGTGGCATGATGGAGATATCGCGAAGAGGAAATATTTGTGCGACTCTCTATGTTCGCACCCGTAATGATCTGAGGGTTGACGGGTGGAGGCGGTGTTGGGCATCTTGGAACGGGTTTCTTTTTGCTTGAAGACGCAAGGACGACCTGACGCCGCTTACCCTTCTTGTCCGTATGATCGTCTGAGTCGTCAGAGCTCAAATCGAGTGTGAAAGCTTTCTTGCCATTATTCAGCTCGTCATCAGATGAACTACAGGTAGGGAATTTGAATTCAGACGTGTAGTAATAGTGAGTAAGAGTGCTCGAAAAAAACCTGGCTTGGAAGGATAGACGCAAGCCTACCTGCCAAGTGAAATGGCATCACACTTCTTTGCTTGAGTCCATGTTGGAAGCTTGGCGTGGGATGCTTTCTTCTTCCGCGATTTACGTGTGCTTGGCGCCCCGCTCTCTTCTTCCGACTCTTCATCGGAGCCAATCTCAGATTGTACGTCAGGATTAGGGTTACTGTCCTCATCGTCATCACTAAGATCAATTACTTTCGGGGGCCGCTGCGGAGATATCGCCTCCACACCGGACGACGGTGCAGTAGCTGAGGCTGAAAGATAGAGGTCAGAATCGTGAACCACGCGAGCTGAGAGGTCTGCATGAGAAGATCTCACCAGATCGACGGTCACCTGGTCTAAGACCGAGAGTCTTGGACACGAATTGGACAGTTGTACGAGGTGCCAAATTGAAAAAATCTATGAAATGACATACGAATGAGGCGCGTAGCCAGAAGAGACATGATTCATCAGTGATTTCAACTTCAAAGAAATGACTCGCAAATCTGAGCATGAACGTGAAAATCAGTACCTTCGTCATCCTCCACTGGGATAGTGGACGGCTCCCATTTCGGGGCTCTGCGAGCTCTCGGAGCACGTTTTGAAGCAACTGGCTTGCTGCTCCCTGCTTCGGGGGCGTGAACCTCAGGTCTCTTCTCGTGAGTCGGATCTTTTGATTCCACTTGGACATTTCCGCCCACGCGTGCGTGACTCGGCTGGGCTGTTAAGAAAAAGTGTGCGCGATATAAATGAAGATAACAATCAATGGCAACGCCCCAGAAAATCCAAGTTGCTGTAATTGATCACCTTCAATAACTACGGTGTCACCGCTCCTCTGTCCATGTGTACTACCAATGTCCACTTTAGCTTTGGAGTCAGGACTCTGCTGGACGATAATTTTGACTGTTGAAGCCGGTTCAGGTGCGTTGGAGTTTGGCAGCTGCGCGTGGTCTGGTAAATTTGACGTCGACCGGACCTGTTCAGCAGACGAAAAGGCTGTGATATTCTCGGGAAAGTCGAGACTCGGTCTAGTTTCTTGAGACTTGGACGTTGGTGTAGCTGAGTGTGAAGTGGGCATCGAAATTTCTAGCTGATCTGTTTGCGATTCTGAAGTTGGAGTAGGCTCCTTCGACGTTTGAATTCTCAAAGCGCCGTGTTCCTCTCGCGAGTCAAGTAGTGGTCGAGCTTCCTGTGGAATGAAAGTTGGCGTAGCTACCCGTGAGTTGGACTTCGACGCATCTAATTGATCCGTTTGCGATTCTGAAATCGGTGTATCCTCCTTCGACGTTGAAGTCTGCAAAGAGCGTTGTGGAATCGACAAACGCTCTGGTGAAATAGATATTGATGGACACGTGCTTGATGCTGACAATGCTATTGTTGGTAGAGCTGTGCCTTCTTGCAATGGTTGCACTGAAGAAGTTTGATCTGCAGCTGGAGCTAATGAAGGAGCTCGTGCGAATAACAATGACGCTGGCTCTGGTGCTGGATCATGGCTGTCAGATAGTGATGCTGGATGTTGAGAGTTGACTAGTAGTTCCTGAGCTTGGGAGCCTGGTAATGATATTGCATCTTGAGTAGCTGGCGGTACTGTCAGCCCTTGTGAGGCCGGCGTGTCCACAGCCTCGTGTGTGAGCGATGTCGATGAAGGTCCGGGTAAGTCAAGAACATCAGTCATCTCCGAATGACTGATGAGAGAAGACGTTCCAGCAGTTTTGCGCCTTTTGGCTTGTGTGGTGGTCCTGTTAAGCCTTTCGCCTCCGCCGGGATTCAACCGAGGAGATGAGCGTAGGGAGGTAAGACTCTCGGCTGATACATTTTTCAGACCTCTCAGACTTGAAGGGCTCTTCAAGCTGCTATTTGATGACGGTGGTCGGGTTGAAGCTCGCGCAGAAGCTCGACGAGAGCGAGGACTTTCAGTATCGGCAGTCGCTGATGCAGCTGACGTGGTGACACTGGTTAATCGTGGCGTTCCCAGGCGCGAAGACCGTCTTGGAGCATTCATAATCGAGGTTGAAGCAGAAGGGGTAAGGGACCGAAGTGACTGGCTGACGACTTCTTCCTCACTTTGATCGCTGTCCGTGTCGGGGTGTTGAGCCCGCATATCCTGGTATTCCGGGTCAAAGCAAATTAACTTCAGGGTGGCAGGCGATGGCGGAAGGATTGAGAATATGGACGAACACACTTTGGGAATAATTATTTACAGTACAGACCAGTACAGGCATCCAGACCACACTGACTGAGTTTGGAAAATGCGCACCCTCTCATCAATAGCAATCAATCTGTTGCTTGCTGCACGGAAAAGATAGCTGACTTCAACTCAAGATTATCACTGGCAGCCATTCATTCACAAAAACATAATCAGAAAACCATCTTAGCTGGGTTGACTCAGCTGGAATTTTGAGACACAAGGAGCCCTTGTGATTAAAAGTTAGTGTACATGAATACAGTGGGACAAAAATGATAGGATTCATTAGAGGTGATTGGTAAAGAAAGTCTTCAAGCTATTCATGAAAATTGTTACCATTTTCCTTGGATGACTATTCCCAAGGAATGTGTAACTGGATAGGCTCTTCAGGGCCAAAGTACACCCTTGGTTGAATGTTTTGGTTGACTCTGATTGAAAAGGGCACCACATTGCCATTCCAGTGCTATGTCTTTGTAACCCAATACACTTAAAATTATTGTTTTTTTTTCAAAAAAAAAAAACATTTCCATTCCATTGTAACGCATGTGATGAGGTGTTGTTATGTGGCACCAGAAATCTCTCAGAGGGAAAAGAGCTGAGATGGTTTTCAACTTGTCATTCTGCACTCCCCAAAACTACCATGACCTGATTACCTAGAATTGTAAAGAAATCAAGGCTGAGAAGTTACCACTTCATTTTTTTTCTTTTTTCTTCCCGCCCTTTCAAAAGATAGCCTTTGGACCACCCACACCACCCTCAACACACACAAGACTGCTCATGAGTACTACATCAAGCCGCTCTGCTATTTGGCGTCTTTTTGGTAGGGTAGTGAGTGCCCATTAATTTTTCCAGAACTACCATCCGCTATTTGGGAAGGACAATCAAAGCCTGAAAAGGGTAGAGCAGTGGCCATTTCTTTGGCATTCCGCTATCAGTGTGCGAGCACTATGTAGCGTTATATCCCACCACGCTCCATTGCGCTATATAGTGTGACTGTAGTGCCACTACAGTCATCAACTAATGAGAAGGAAAACTGGTTAGGATTGTAATGAGTGAATTCCTAGACTAGATGTAAACTGAAGGAAATCGTGTATACATAGTACAAATAGAAAAGAAGGAGTTCAACCCAAGAAGAATCTTGAGCAAAGCAGATGGACATGTAAGATTCTAGCAGGTGTATGCTGATGACCATTGAAACCTGTTTTAAGCTGATTTTAGTCACTGAGGTACCATTAAACAATGTGAAACCTGAAATTCCTGGTGCTCAAAGAAAGGCATTCAAGAGATGATTTCCCAACTCTTCTTCCAATGCTTGACATGCCTCTTTTTTTGTCTTTAGCTGGCATATTGCTACAATGAATGAATATTTTGATTCATCTTTACAAACTCGACATTGAGCATGTCTCTGAGACCATACTTTGTTGATCATACATCAATTTTTCATCAATCATTCCGGGATACTTTGATAAATCTCATAGTTCCTTAGTCTGTGCTCTGATTTGATTCAAATCTTGTTTTGGTAAGGTTTTTTTTTTTTTTTTTTGTAGACAAAAAATAAACAAATAAATGATTCTATGAGTGCATCGTATTGACACTATGTAAGCACCCACATGACTACACTAGCACAGAATATGCTCTTACATGATCATGCCTGTAACCAGATTATCAGTGTATATATAGTTCACTCTCCCCACGCCCGTCTTATATCCGGCATCGAGTTTCCTATCTCATTCATCCTTGCCAAACACCTCATCGAACCTTATCCTTCACGTTTCCTTACATATAATGTTGACTCAGCGTTTATCTAGCACCACTTGGTGCATCATTCGATAGTAGCCTGAATGAACACATGAACACAGATGCCTTTCACATACCTGTTGACCTTCCTTGTCAACTCCTGATAAATCACCAACCTATCTTCATATCTGCTAATTATCCAATTTTTTCTTTTTTGAACATTCTAATGACATATTTGACATGGATGTAGAGACGTGGCTGGATTCATAGTGTTGGTGACCTCGGAATGCATTAGTGAGTTTCTGCAATGAGCCAGAACCACAACCATAAGTAGTACTTTATTTTCAATTTGTTGATCTATAGCTTCAAAGCCATTAGTTTCTGTGTCATTGCAGCAGATCATCTGATGAGTCAGCTTCTCACCGCATTCCATATTCCTTGACTTGAATCTGAGTTGAAATCACACCAATTCATCTACTAATCCATCTGCCAACTCTAGCGAAGATACCTTTTTGAGGTAGAAATAAAGTGAATGTTGTAATCTTGATTAGTAGATTTAGGTAGATGTCCGCCTAAGGCACAATAGAATGCCATGTTTTTTACTTCCGTTTCTTTGAGACATTTCTCCAGAGGTATTTTCAAAGTACAAAACAATTGGTACGTGTCAAATGGCTCTAACACTGGCTCAAGTTTGTGTCAAGGATTTAGTAGCCGTACTTCTTTTCAGCCATCATTTTCTTGAACTTTATTTCAAACAAACTTAATTTATTCATTTGGAAATACTCTTACATAATGTAATCAATTTAAACTCACAAAGTATAAAATTCTCTACAAAAATCTTTTGAATGCAAGCCAGATCCTTTTTAAATTTTGTCAAAGGATCTTTGAAAACTCAGTAACTTTAATGGATTTAAGATTCTTTGTATCAAAAGATGGCTCTTTAGGAAGTTTGGTATCAAAGTGCACAAGTTTAATGATTCCCTTTTAATTGTATGAGTAAGACAGTTTGCCATTACATACTTTTCTGTTTGATAGATATAACATGGTACTTCTTTTAATCTTGATTTCACTTCAACTAGTTCATAAATATAAAAAAATCTCATCATCCATCTCAGTCATATATGGGTACTCGTAACTTGGGTTCCAGTCTTTATTGCCATCTCTTTGACTGCGCGAGTCTATTTATTGCTGTTGACGTCTTCAACTTAGGAATAGTGACCAAATGTGGTCAAACTAGAGGATTTGACAGTTCCTAACTAGTTTCAGTAGTATATCAGTCATTGTTCAATAGAAATACACGTTTCTTTCCTGGGATGTGTTGATATTCAATCGACATTTCAGTAGCAAATATACAACTCACATCCATACCATTGACATAGCCTAATATACAGGGGCAAAAATTATCCTGTAACACTCTCACCCCGCACATCCACGACTCTTTCCTCATCTGTGGAAAGAGTCATGAGTACCCCACCCCTTTCATTTACAGGTCTTATTCATCCCTGATACTGATAAAGATACTTCTGACTCATGCATTTCCCTGTTGTGACTCATGTTGTTCCCTCATCCAGCTATCCATCTCTACCCAGGTCACGAGCACAATCAGCTCACTCACACCTTCTTCATCTTCCTAAGAATGAGTGCATAAAAGACTATCATTCCCAACCTTTCTTTCAGATTTAATTTTTCTGTCTTCAAAGAACACTCCATTGAGGTAGTTTTAATTGACATAAGCCAAAGTTCTTTTGAATTTTCTCATATTGAAGGCTTGTGATCGAATTTCTTGTTGAACCCAGAAGTAACATTCCAATAGCCCCTTCTACAAATTAACAAAAGTTTAATCATTTACATAGATTCCTTTCATTGATTGATCAGGTGAGATTCCCTCGAGGTGTGAAGCCAAGCAGAGTTTGTGGTGTTTAACCATAACCTCCTGCTGTCTGTCACACATACCCTCAAGAACCACACCAACGCTGGTGTTAGATTGCGTCATCAAGGAACCATCTTCTACTTTCTTGGCTTCAAGATCTGAATCATTTGCATCCTCCTCTTCCCACCTTGCAAGGATCTCCTGCTCATTGTGCGAGCTGCTTGCTGCACCTCCCATAGGCTTTCGAAAGTGATGTGTTTGGTCGTGGTGCCAGACGTCATCAATCAATCTCTGTGTTCTTTCAAGGCTGTCAAGGTGTAAGGAAGAAGTCATTATCAGTTACGCTTTGATCAGGAAGGACCTTTGGAGAACAACTGTATGTCTTACTATCTTTGTCTTCCATCTCTTTAGGGCTGTATCAGGTTCTGAAGGGCACACTTGAAGGGGAAGGTTTCTTGAAAACCAGATCAGGGGATGGTGTCGAGGGGGCAACGATGGCTGAGATGAAGATGACCACCTTGACCGATTGGGCTTGAGCCAAACGGAGAAAATCCTTGTTCGGGTAAAAAGAAACCCGCATGGGCACGGTAAGGACTGGCCCGGTGGTGTCTCTTGTCCGAGTCTTTCGCACGAGTTGAAAAACAAGAAACCATGACGACTTCGAGTCAGGGGATGACTTGCTTCCACTCGTGGTGTTTGAGATGCATACAAGCCCACTAGCTCCCTTTCCAAGGCCTGAAACGTGTTGAGTTCGGATGGGAAAGGACTAAACCAACTCAACTTGGATTGCCTCCAGACCTTTTTTTTTTTTCTTTCTTTATTTTTTTTTTCCTTCTTTATTTTTTTTTCCTTCAGGTTCTATGGTAAAGCTGTGGAGAGTTCCATCCAACTTCAACCTTCCCCGGTCCGTTCTCAGTTTACTTATTTTCGACACGCGAAACGTCCGTCGCCCAAAAAAATGCGTTGCGCATCAATTGTCCTGTTCTGTATACTCGAATGCCTCATCATCCCGGTCATTGCTCCTATTTTGAACCTATCTCCTGAAGACACGCTCGCACAATCGGCGAAAGCCATCGGAGCCGAACGAGAGACAGCGTTCGTCACGGGGGCGGGTGGATCCGAGGTTGTGGGATCATTAAGCAAAGAGACCCAATTGCTTGATACCGAAGCTGATATCGATCAACGGTTAGCAGCTACTAAGTCCCGTTCACCGATCACAACTATCTTCAAAACCCTATCCTCAAGTCTACGCAAATGGGTTTCGCAATTAAAGACTTGGCTTAGAGGCCGTTCAATAGGAAGTTAGTCACAATTGAGAGGCGGAAAGAATGTAGTTGATTCATGTAACTGATCTTGAGTCCCTGTGCCTCTACAGCCTTTTCGAGGAATGTGAAGTTGGAACGCCCACCGCCCGTGCCTGAAGTATCCGAATCTGGATCTAAAGCTGAATCTAGCGATTCACTTGTAGACTTCGATAAATCGGAAGCAACGAAAGCAAAGGAAGCCTTGAAAGGTGACACGAACGTGGCCAAGAAGGATTTCCCTACAGAGGAAACTTCTTCAGTTGAAGCGGGTCATGTAAAATCGACGATACCACCCGGAGACCAGGGTGCCATCCTCGGCTCACCTATTGTCAATTCGATAGGGGGTACGGCCGCGGAGGGATCGATACAAATATCTGAGATACCAGGGAGGGTCCTCAAGAGTGAATCGTGGGAATGGATGATGAATACGAACACTCGCTTTTTATCATTCCCTCGATTGAGGTATACCCTCTGGTCACAGCCGAAGAATGAACCACTCGAGGGCTTGAAGGCTTTATCTGGTCAGTGAACAACTAGAAGTTATTTTTTTGATCAAGAGATATGCTGAAATCCCTCTCCATTTTTTTTTCTTTTTTTCTTTTTGCAGAACTTCCTTCAACGGGTAAACCTTATAAAAATGCCCAAGAATTTATAACCCATGGTGTGTGTAAAAGATAAATCGTATTTGCAAGAGCTTTGTATTGACTGATTATTATTATTATTATTATTTTGTGATCGATTTTTTAACACCTACGACCGATCAGTGAATAATGATGAATATGTAAAGAACTTCCTAGATAGCTACAAGAACCTTGTAGGCATTAGGACACCGATTAAAAAGTACCTTGCTAGGCTTGAAATTACACAACCGACTTCGGGCTCGGAGGTGGTGAAGAGCCCTAAAGCTATACTCACTCAAGAAGTTACACCCAAAATCAAAAGTGACCCGATTCATGCCGAAAACTCGAACGCTGAAACATCGAGTTCTTCCAAATCAGAAAAAACGCCATCTACAAAAGAGGTAACTCCGAAGCAGTTACCTACGGAGGAAGAACTCCTGAAATCGATAAGAAAGGTCTATAATCCTAACCTTTCACCTGGATATCTTACCCCATCAACTCAGAAGCTTGGTGATACTGCATCCAATCTTGTTACGGAGGAGGAGGCCGAGAAGATTCACGCTATGGCTAAACTTCTCTATCTTCTAGCCAATGCAAACTCTCACCAGGCATTGGACGAACTAAGTTCACTTGGACAAACTTTGGCGGTGACGAGAGAAGCAAAGCTCGCGAATGAGAAGTCTTCTCCGACACAATTGAATCAACTCAAAGTGTTTGTCAAAACTGCATTAGAAAAATTGGATTCATTAAAAAGAAAAAATCCTCATCTCACATGATCTTAAATACTGGTTTAAATGGACTCGTTTCATTATTTATTTACCTTGTAGGATTTTTTGATTTTTTTTTAATTCGATTTTGAAGTTAATGCCATCCTCGGCCCAGAAGGCAATCGAGATGAGATTCCCAACCAATTCAAAAAAAAAAAAAGAGAAAAAAATGTTATTCCCAGGCAGTTATCTAGTTCATCTTTTTTTTTTTTTTTTCCTTTGAGTGAATTACACAGTCGTTTAAATTTTTCATTACCCAAAGGCTTAATTTTGTTTGATATGATGGTGTTTCATTGAGAATATTAGTAAAATTTTCTATCTTGTTTTTTTTTAAAAAAAAAATGAATTAATAGATTTTTTTTTAGGCTAATTTTCAAAACAATTGCTGATTAAGCAAGCAGGATTGAATTAATTTTCAATTTTTTTTTTTTTTTATTATTCCAATCATGAGTTTTGTGAAGTAATGATATTATAAGCCTTTAGAAAAAGTTTGGATTAAATCTTTTTTGTGGATTCGGAAAGCGGTTTTTTTTTCTTTTTTTTACCTGATGAAACTGAAGCTGATTTTAACGTACGTACTTATATCCCTTT
>KI572810.1:0-26855 GCA_000500245.1 Cronartium ribicola 11-2
GAAATTACATACACTAGCTTGAAATTCCAGTCCCATTGGGCAGAAATTACATACACTGGCTTAAAATTCCAGTTCAATCAGGCAGAAATTATTGCCCGCAGATCTGAAAAAAAAGTTTTCAAAGTCCAAGGTAGGGACCTTTATTTTTGGAACAGCTGTACATATCTTGAGGTCCTTCATCCCTCCCAATAGCGCACAGGAGGTAGGTGAGACAGTGCCAGAGAGTTGCTGATTACTGGCTGGCCTTAGTCTTGAGCCCCTGATCTCAATATCTGTGAAACCTACTGCTTGTCCCTTCTCAAGGTGAGCCTTCGATTCTCTTTCATGCTCTTCTGAACATTTTAGAGCAGCCACAGGGGTCATCGGTGGAGGTGAACCCATCACCACTGGCTCTGCTGACATCGGCTTCCCTCCTGAGCTTGTTATGCTTCTGGCATGGTAGAGACTTGAGCTTTGACAAGAGGCATGAGTTGAGCCATCAAGTGTGGCAGCATGTGGAAGGGTTGGGGAGGTGGTTTTGTCAATACTGTGAAGCTTGAGCTCAGCTCTAAGTCACTTGCCTTCTTGTATGTCCTCCTCGTCTTCGTCTCCCCAGTACTATACTACAAGGTGTAGCTAACAATTAGGAGGTGTCGCCCATGGTTTAGAGGTGTTGCTTTGAGAATTGCAGTATAGCTGTACAGTTAGGGGATACAAACCTAAACCCAGGTTTGTTTTTGCCAGAATCCCAGAATCCCAAGTCGGACTTGGGTTTCTGGAACTCTGGCAAAATCTGCTTAACCCCCAGCGCCTGGTGGTGAGGTACATAATCAAACCACCGGGAGTTTTGCCAGAATCCCATAATCCCAACTACAGCCAAAAAGAATTATGGGATTCTGGTAGAAAAAATCCCGGGTTCCACCCAGGTTTAGGTTTGTATCCCCTTAGTATTACACATGTCATACATACTGTATATGGCAAGCACTGCAGTATGTCCAGGTGATGAGTTCTCACATGCAACAGTACTTTGCCCATGGTGTGAGCTAAGTGCACATGGTCAATCAAGTGTCAAGTGGGGATCTATGCATGTACAGTCTGACAACCCGGAATGGAATGTGCACTTACAACCTTAGTCTGAGTACTGTAGTACAGAAAGCATAGAACATGTCACTATAGCAACAAGTATCTCCCCAAATATATGTCTTTGGAAGCTACCGGAATGTACTCTATTGATATCCTTTCAAAAGCAGTACCCACACGCTGCATTTTAGAGGGTGCCGGACCAGCCTGCTGGACTGATGGTTTGGTGCCCCAAGTTAAATATCTTCTTTTTTCACCTCTGGGGATGGGTTGAACTTTTTTTTCTTGTATATAGTTAAGTGGTTATATTTATGTAGGTCAGTAAACAGGCCATTCTGGTTCCTGAAGGCTGTTTTTTGACTGAAATTCAAGCTGTGTTTGTGGTGTGAGTGACTAGTGTAGTCTGCTTGTTGGAAATATTTCCAGGAAAGGCATATTTTGGGTAATGTGTTTCTGAATTTCTCAACATTTTGGTCTTGGAGTGTAGTGTAGTGCCTCAATTTCAGGTTGAGTTAATTGATTTTGGTGGTCTACAGTAGTTTCTGCAACCTGGCTGCCTCTTCCAGTGCTCAACTACTACAACTATCAACTGACCACAATTGACAATACATACACAAAGAAAGCCCTGGGCACGCTCAAATTGACCCCAATACCTTTCTTACAACACAACCTTAACTCTCCGACAACTGCTTCCAGATTGAAAGGAAGAATCTTCCAATTTACAGCTAGACCTGCATGAAAACCCCACTCATATCCCATTCTCAAATTCTTTGCAGGTGCCAGGAAACCCAACCCTTAATGCCACAAAAGCCCATTTCACACCTTTCTTGAACACAAGACTTCTGACAAGTTTGAATTCTTTCTTTACCAAAGTCCACTCTTCAGACTCCAAACCTTGGTGTCATCATCCCCCAACAAAGAACAAGCAATAGAAGCAAGACCAGTATCAGTGTTTTCAAAAGCATACATCATTGTTTACTCCAATGGCTCCAAAATCAAAGGTAAGTATGTAGCCATAGCTATATGGAGCAAACTTCTGGACGCCAGAGCATGGAAGTCACAGGATCAGCTGAACACCACAGCATCTATGAAGCTGAATTCAAAGGCCTCAGCTTAGCACTCAAACTTGTCCACCGCTCAATCTCAAAACTCACACATTGCATAAACATCCTCACTGAAAACCAAGGCATTGTCAACCAAATGTTGACAAACAAGACTGATTCACCCTTTCTTATCAATAGAAGAACAGCACTAGAAACTATCTACTATATTCACAGAGTCTTCCCTTACATGAAAATCACCCTCTGCTGGTTCCCTGGTCACCAGGGCATACCAGGTAACAAACAAGTCAACAAGCTGAAAAATTCAGCTGCAGTGCAAAACTTACCATCTACCCACATTGAAAACCTAACCCTGGCAGGTTTCAAAGCTACAATTAAAGGGTGGGTCAAGGAAAACTCCCATGTCTCAAAGCAAGATATCAAAAGATTATGCCATGAACCCCAACCAACAAAAAATTTCAAAGCCCTGGTTGACTGACCCAATGAACACTCCATCCCACCATCAACCCAACTCCGCAGAGGTCATATCCCAATTTTCCAATATGTAAACTGAAGAAACCCCAGACCAAGCCCTGATTGTGTATGCAACCCAGGGTTGGAAACAGTTAACAACCTCTTATTTATGTACCCCATTCACAGCTCATCTCAATTGATCCTCAAAAAAGGAATCAAGAACTCCAAGCTTCATTTCAACAAATCAATCCTCCATAAACTCCTAGCCTTCTTGGCTGTCCCTGACTTGGTCAACAACACATCACAGCTGAAGAGCAGATGGGATTGGGTGGAGATAAATTGTGAAGAAACATCTAAAGACCAAGTTCCCCCCGATTAGCCCAAGTTTTCACTTACACCCATGTATCCTTTTCCTTTTATCTACTTCACCACCCCACTTATCCTGCTCCCCACATTCATATGATGGAAAATCTTGTAGCACAGAATCCAAACAAAAAGGAGAGCCAATGAGTAATCTTTTCCCAAAAATTCATGGGTTTTACAGGTCCTCAGATAGATATAGTGCATGGTAGCCCTAATGGCTCCTATATGCACTTAAAGCAATGAACAAAATAACCTCTGTGACTGGGATGTGGCCTTTGTTGTTGATGATTTCTTACCAGATGAAGAAGTTACAATGGACCTTATCATTGATGGTTTGATCAAAGTGTTCAAAACCCTTGTCAGACCAAATCTAGAATGGTTGCCTACCCCTCTCTAAAGTTTGGATAGAGACACTATAGGTAGGATGAGAGACTTCTTCAGACTTTTATAGTCCTCCTTACTTCTTCCCTTGGCTTTGAGAGAGGTATGTTTAACTAGTTTTCTGACTTTAAGTGAAACTTCAATTATAGTGTGGTAGTCATGTGGCATGATTCCTGCTGTCTTTATGTGGTGCAGGAAAATTTAAGTCCTTGCTACCCACATGTTTTTCCCGAGCTGCTGGATCTACATGAATCCTTGGAAATTTGACTGAATCTCTGACAAGGGTTTCTAAAACTTACAGCCAAGGTCTAGAACCTGAGAATCTCCCGAGGAGCAAACAACTCCCAAGGTCACCTGGAAATTTGCGCTCACAGGGGATCAGATCTTCTGAGTGTAAAAATATTTTGCCCAAGAGAAACCTTGCCATAGTGTACCATTTATAGGCACAAGCAACAAATTCAACCAACTCAACATTGGAAATTTTCATATGCAAGCATAGTTGAGTCAGATGATTGCATTTGATTTTTAAGTAAGACACACTCATACAACATAAATTTCTTTGTGGTGAGGGGCATTCCTGGCAAACTTATCAAAGTTCCACACTTTTACCAAGCTATTCAAAGTCAGCAAGGAACTTTTAACAGAGTGATACACTTTGGCCTAATAGCTTTTGCCAGCTCATTATGAAAATCATGGGCTCCATGAAAACTTTTCTGACAACCTAAGAAAAAACTTCCACCAAAGAAAACATCTGGGCGCCTGGAAGAGGCGCTCAGAACCATGAGAACGTATTTTCCTTCCTCCTTGTTTTTGGTGTTTTTGGTCCAGAAGGGTGGACTCCATGGAGCAAAAATGCTCTTCGGAACAGTTACATTGAAACTTTCAAATGTGATCAGTGTGAAAGCTGCAGAACACTGGAGTCCTTCCAAATTTCTGACACACCATAATTAGCATTGTCCTAAAACCAACACCACCCCTAAAAAGAAATGTAGAAAGTCTCACTGTTGAGGTTATGAGTGCCTGTGAGAGGATTCTGGATGATGAACAGTCTTGAGACTGTGAGTGCAAAGGAAGACTTGAAGTCTGTGGAAGAACTTTTTGATAATCGGATTGGGTGTAAGATAGTTCTATCAGACTGGACATTGTATACACAAGACATTGCTCAGACACGCTCATAACCGAGAACAGAAACAAAGAGATAGAAATAAAACAATAGCACTTGATGTTCAGATGAAATAGAAAGGAAACAGAGATAACATGTTGTTGATTGACTTAGGATAGAATGAGTCTTGAGTGATATCATCATGGACACATAGTGTTGCATCAACACTCATGGTACCTGTGATTATCAGTGGGAGTCTCACGTTAGTCCTTGCAACCACACTTCCATCACAATTACCTCAGATGCTGACCTGCAAGGTATTCTCACTGGCAGAATGCAAGGTTTCCTTCCATCAGGGCAACCCACCACAGCATGCGAGTTACATCGGCAGAAACCTCACATTTTTCCTGCAAGAATACCTTGCAGGAAAGTATGCAAGGCAAATATGCTGACAGTGTCAATTGATGTTGTGGATTGTCTTCAGACCCTCCCATACCCTCAAGGGGCATATTGATAACAAATACTCCCCGATCCTTACAATTGTATATCATAGCCTTAAGATATCATGAGAAAGGATACTTTGGAGCTTTGAACCGTCACATACCCTTAGGAAGTTTCTCACCCTTAGGATGAGAAAGGATGAGATTTGGTACTTATGTAATTATCCTTCATTTCTTCACGTTCCTTTCTTCTTCCTGTCCTTGTGAGCGCTACAGTTTACAGTAGTTCAAAAAAAGTCTTCAACATCTTCATTCTTCAACTTTTCATGAGCTTTTCTACCTTCTGTCTTTGTGTCCTCTAGCGCTACAGTAGCTTGAATAAAAGAAAAAGTCAACATTTTCAATTCAACCAAATTGAAGATGTTTTCTTCTTCTTTCTTTGTGTTCTACCACCTACAGTAGTTCAAATAAAGTTCCAAATCTCCCACCGTACTGGACACGAATCAATGTCTGTTGAGTTCCAAACCTGTCTTCGACCTTATCTTTCACGGACAAGTACATAGTTTGGTGTGTAGTCACATACTTGTCTTCGCGCGCTGGCACGTGACAGGTCCTGATAGCGTCAGGAAGTCGCGAAGAAGCCAGCGCTCCCGAAAGCCGCTGAATGTCGGCTGAAAGTCCAGATTTCTGGAGCAAAAAACAAGGGGGAAGGCCATAACTTCCTTGGGAAATTTTTGAACCGTTCTTTGCGCCTGGACAAGGCGCACATGACCCTCTTTGAGTGCAAACCTTTTCATAAGTTGGGTAAAATGTTTTTTCATGGAGATCATGATTGATCATATGAGCTATCAAAAGGTCACTATGTCTTAAGTCCTTCGCTGGCTTCGACCTATAGCTCGGTGACAGCGTGGAACTTGGTTAAGTTTATATTCTGGGGTCCTATGCGAGCACACCCGAGCGCTGGTCCCCCGACGGGTGCGGCGACCTCCAAATGCCGTGAGTGATTTGTTGGCTACCAGGGTTGCGCCCCGACGGGGGTCGGTGGTAACGTGGGACCATGCAACCATGGTCACGGCCCACGGGGTTGGCTCGATCACGGCTATAAAAGGACCCGAGGTGAGCGCTGCTGAAGCTCTCTCGACCTTGACCAGCTGTTTGCCTCACTATCTACCTTTCATCCACATCACCCTCCAAAACAGTCAAGCTCAGGCAGTCTCGGTTCCATCCACCAGCTCTCCTTAACGCACGTTGTTTACGTCTTGTTCGCGCTGCCTGCCTAAAAGTCTATCCGATCATCAAGGAGGCAGTCACGAACGACCCCGATCACTTACCTTAATAAGTCTTGGTCAGTTGCTTTTGTTTGTCGGCTTATCAAACTTCAATCCGTTTTGTGCCATCTCAAGGGCTTCGTTTGCGGTCAGATGGATGGAGACTCTGATCTTGATTGGACTCTGATCGCCCTGCTTCCTTGAGGGTGTGTCCTCTGAAAGTTGCATGAACTGGTCAGGCTGCGGGTGTGTAAGCTCAAAGAAGCAGGCTTTGGAGGCAAGAGATAGCATCCGGTCTGATAACGAAAGCAGGTTGACTTCGACAGATGTCTGCATGCGTTCTTCCCTGTTTGAGTGCGCTCAGAGACGATCGGAGGCTACCTTCATTTTGCCTTCCAAGTTTCCTTCGAGCGCCCGGTCCCGAAGTTCACCATCCACTGCCAAGACTTTTGTCACAGGTCTCATCCTATCTCATCCCTATTTCACGTAATATAACTCTCCATCAACGATAGGTGTGGATTAGAAGCGGTGAAGGGTCACACGTTCCCTTGCCCGTCTCGCCTCCTTTACCCGAACATCGGCCACTTCGCCGCTACCTGAGGTCTGAATGCTCTGATTTCCCTTGTCTGGGATTTTCCTGCAGGATGGAAGCCTGATTCTTGACCCACGTTGGGGTCAATGATATGATTTTGACTGACCGGTAGCGGTTCGACAGACGGCCAAGCTTGTCGCTGTTCATGCGTCGAAGTTTGTTTACCGTGGGGCAGCTATTTATATTCCACAAGTCTTGTGGACTACGTATTCAACTCCTAGGCCTGTCACGGTCGCCACCTTGACGAGCTGATACGTTCTCTATTCCGGTCTTGGCATCTTATGAACAGACAACTCCCTTGGCCCTCCTCTCACAGTTTTGGGGTTCCAATCCAGGACATATTTATCTGAGTTAACTTCGGGAGGTATTCAAAGTCTCTATCTAAGACTTTCTAGTTTTGTGTTTTGTGTCACAACGCTTGCTTGGTCAGTCCAAATCCTCTCTAAAGGACTCACTCGCCACACTAGCTTTCCGCATCAGTCCGTCTCGTCGCCCTCAAACACCATCTTGTTATCTATACAGTCTGTGATTTGGGTCGACTCGAACCATCCGTACCCATCTTCTGTCATTGCATTGAGATCAGCTTTACATCCGTCCACGTCTTTTCGTATTCCCTCTACCTCTGATTCTTTCTCTTCCTCGCAATCGCAGTCGGAATACAAGTCGAACACATCCAAACTGACGTTGTGTCTTACTATCTCCTTGCACGGAAATCTTGCGTGCTTCTCACGTTGCAACCATGATTGTGGGTGGTGATGACCTCCTCTCCTTACCTTCACTTGTTTCAAACCATCGTGACATGGATTCGAACTCGAACGTTGCCAAACCTCCACTCGGCTTCACCGTACTCAACTCTGGGTCCGCTCAGACCATGGCAGGGTCTCATGAAAAAGATGCTTTTGCGCTCAATACCCCAGTGTAAGTTTTTTCATCACTTTTCGACGCACAGATTGTGCAGTTTTTTGATACCTCCATCTTTGCTCCAATAGCCCCTCGATGCCTGCTACACCAGGTGGGACAATGGGACACCATACCCCCAATGTTCAATCTATCCGGCGCCACACAGCAGGTCATCGTGGCCCGCTACAGAAAATCTTAGTCGCCAACAGAGGTGTAAGTTTCTCGTCCATCTTTCGAACTGGGACCCAAAGTTTATTATTTGGGTTGTTCGTTATTAGGAAATCGCAATTCGAGTTTTCCGAACAGCCCATGAATTGGCTATGCATACTGTGGCTATCTACTCCCATGAGGATCGAATGAGCGCTCATCGCCACAAAGTTAGTCTCATTCTTATCCCCTGCTCTTCGTTACCTTCGATTAAATTGAACCATTCATTACCTTACTCCTCATTTTAGGCCGACGAGGCTTACATGGTCGGTAAAGGTCTTACTCCGGTCGGCGCTTACCTCGCTCAAGATGACATCATTCGATTGGCGCTCGAGCACGGTGTCGACATGATTCACCCCGGGTAGGTTTCTCTCTCAATGATCCCTATGCTCTTTTCAAAATGACGCTAGCTAATACATCAACACATTTTGAATTTTACCAGATACGGTTTCTTGGCTGAAAATGCTGTATTTGCCAAGAAAGTTGAAGATGCAGGGCTCGCGTTCATTGGCCCCCAACCCGAGGTGATCGACGGCCTGGGTGACAAAGTAAAGGCTAGAGTTTTGGGTCAGTTTTCTTTTTCTTTTTTTTTTGCATTTGTTCCCTCACATCTTTGTCCGGATGACTTTTTACTCATATGGCCAAGTCGCTTACCTTCTTACACAGCCATGCGATGTGGTGTACCTGTCGTGCCCGGAACTGAAGGCGCGATCGCTACTTATGACCTGGCCGATGCATTCATCAAGGAGCACGGTTTTCCTGTCATCATCAAGGCCGCCATGGGGGGTGGAGGCCGAGGAATGCGAGTCGTGCGTGCTCAAGAGGATTTCAAAGAATCCTTCGAACGTGCGGTCTCGGAGGCCAAGTCAGCTTTCGGGGACGGAACCGTCTTTATCGAGCGATTCCTGGACAGGCCCCGTCATATCGAAGTTCAACTTTTGGGTGATAGTCTTGGGAATGTTATTCATCTGTTTGAGCGTGATTGCTCAGTCCAACGTCGTCACCAGAAGGTCGTCGAACTCGCCCCAGCTTCGAATCTGACGGATGAAGTTCGTGCCAAGATCTTGGAGGATGCCAAAAAATTGGCCTCAGCCGTCAAGTATCGTAACGCAGGAACAGCTGAATTCCTTGTCGATCAACAAGGTCGCCATCATTTCATTGAGATTAACCCTCGTATTCAAGTTGAGCACACCATCACCGAAGAGATTACTGGGATCGACATCGTTGCTGCCCAGATTCAGATTGCCGCTGGTGCTACCCTAGCCGATCTTGGTCTCACCCAAGAGGCGATCTCGAAGCGAGGATACGCGATCCAGTGCCGTGTCACGACGGAAGACCCGTCAACAGGCTTCCAACCAGACACCGGCAAGATCGAAGTCTATCGCTCGGCTGGTGGGAACGGCGTCAGACTCGATGCTTCATCCGGATTTGCTGGGGCTCAAATCACCCCTCACTACGACAGTCTATTGACAAAAGTGACTGTCCGAGGCGCCACGTTCGAGATCGCGCGCCGGAAGATGTTGAGGGCCTTGGTTGAGTTCCGAATTCGGGGTGTCAAGACAAACATTCCGTTTTTGTTCAGAGTTCTGTCCCACGAGACCTTTGTGGCGTGTCAAACTTGGACCACCGTAAGTTTTATCCAATGTTCTTTCGTAGCAAGATCCAGTTTCAATTCATCCTCATCTACTTACCTTACTTTGGTGTTTCTCGTCTCTAGTTCATTGATGATACCCCAGCGCTATTCCATCTGATCAGCAGTCAGAACCGTGCTCAAAAACTTCTCGGGTACCTCGGTGACCTTGTCGTGAATGGAAGCAGCATCAAGGGTCAACAAGGTGAACCTGGTTTGAAAGACGAGATCGTTATCCCTCCCTTTGCTCACCGAACCGACCCGGAGAAATTGCTTGATGTCACCGAGCCGAGTCAACTTGGCTGGCGCGCGATCCTCAAGAGCCAAGGTCCGGCCGCATTTGCCAAGGCGGTACGTGATTACAAGGGTTGCTTAATCATGGATACGACCTGGAGAGACGCCCATCAATCTCTTCTGGCAACTCGTCTCCGAACAATCGATATCCTTAACATCGCTCGCGAGACCAGCCACGCCCTGGCAAATGCTTACTCGCTCGAATGTTGGGGAGGCGCGACTTTTGATGTGGCGATGCGATTCTTGTACGAAGACCCATGGGAGCGACTGCGCAAGATTCGAAAACTTTGCCCCAACATTCCTCTTCAGGCTCTGATTCGTGGCGCGAACGCGGTAGGGTATACCTCTTACCCAGATAATGCGATTTACGAATTCTCTAAGAAGGCGGTCGAGAACGGCTTGGACATCTTCCGAGTATTTGACTCTTTGAACTATCTCGAAAACATGAAGCTTGGTATCGATGCCGCCAAGCGAGCTGGAGGAGTGGTCGAAGCCACAATTTGCTACACCGGAGATGTGGCTGATCCCAAAAAGACAAAATACACTCTAGACTACTACATGAAATTCGCTGCTGAGCTTGTCGCAGAGGGAATTCATGTGCTTGCAATCAAAGACATGGCAGGTCTGTTGACGCCTCGGGCGGCAAAGCTGTGAGTATAGTAAACCTGAATAGATTCAAGAGTGCGAGAAGGCTGATGCGAGTGTTTTTTTTTCTACTTCATAGCTTGATCGGCAGTTTGCGCGAAAAATACCCAGAACTTCCCATCCATGTCCATTCTCACGATACCGCTGGTATCTCACTGGCGACCATGCTTCAGTGTGCAGAGTCAGGAGCGGATGTGGTGGATTGCGCGATCGACAGTATGTCGGGCATGACATCTCAATGTGCCATGGGTGCTTTATGTGCAGCTTTGGAGCAAAACGGACTCGGCACTGGTATTCGTTACGATGATATCCAAGCGCTCAACGTATGTCTCATGGCTTTCCTATATCTTTTACTCGATATTGGTCCTAACTAATTGCGTATTTGAATAGTTATATTGGTCACAATGCCGCATGCTCTACAGTTGCTTCGATGCTAACGTCAAATCGAGTGACTCGGGTGTATATGAGTTGAGTTTCGACTATACAGACAAGTATAGTTTGTACAGGTAGCTCATGAGGACCTTTTTCTTTGTACAGACACGAGATGCCAGGTGGACAATATACCAACCTGATGTTCCAGAGCCAGCAACTCGGTCTCGGAACCCAATGGTCTGCTGTCAAGAAGGCTTATGTAAGTTGTCTGATCAGCTCCTTCCTTGACTCATCTTCTCTTGCTTGCTACTTCGCTAATGTATTGCTTTCGACTGATCTACCTCGCTGGGTTGTAGATCGAAGCCAACCAATTGTGTGGTGACATCGTGAAGGTGACCCCATCCTCGAAAGTCGTCGGGGACTTTGCTCAATTCTTGGTTTCCAACAAACTCACAAAAGCCGATGTCGAAGCTCGAGCTGACAAACTCGATTTCCCCAACTCGGTGGTAGAGTTCTTCCAAGGCTATCTCGGACAACCTGTTGGAGGATTTCCGGAACCTCTTCGAACTCAGATCATTCGTGACAAGCCACGAATTGAAGGCCGGCCTGGAATTGCTATGCCACCTTACAACTTTGAGAAGACGAGGAAGGAGCTACAAGAAAGGTTTGGGAAGAGTATCACGTCCACTGTTTGTCACCGGTTGCTTTCTCTCTTTTTGCTGAGGTTTATGAGCAAATTAGCTTATCCATGTGGATCATGCTCTTTGCACAGGATGTCTTGTCGTACTGCATGTACCCCAAGGTCTTCGATGAGTTCAAAGAGTTCTTAAACAAATTCGGCGATTTATCGATTCTGCCGAGTACGTACGATTCCTTCAGAGGGGAAGATGGCACGCTTTTTTGTAGAACTAGATTGATAACTGACAAGTACTTGTGATTCAAACAGCGAGATACTTCCTTGCTAAGCCCGAAGTTGGTGAAGAGATGCACATTGCAATCGAACAAGGAAAGACATTGATTGTGAAGTTGTTAGCTTCGGGCCCCGTCAAGTACGTTTTCATTCTTCTCTGCTGTTCAGACTGATAGACTTACCGATATTTCTTGTTCCACGGGTTTCAGCCCAGACACTGGTGTGAGAGAGGTCTTCTTTGAATTGAACGGCGAGACTCGAGCCGTACAAGTAGAGGATCGCAATGCGGCTGTCGAAGTACGTGTTTATTTATATATACTGATGTGTCGACTTCGATGCACAAGTGGCTTAAATCTGATAATATTATTTTCTTTGCGTCTTCTCTAGACGGCTCATCGAGAGAAGGCAACATCAGACCCCGGCTCAGTTGGTTCACCGATGGCGGGTGTCGTGGTTGAGATCCGAGTGCAAGAAGGTCACGAGGTGAAGGCTGGAGACCCGATCTGTATCATGTCGGCCATGAAGATGGAACAGAATGTCACGGCACCAGTTGGCGGGAAAGTTTCTAGGGTGGCTGTCGGACCGGGTGATAGTCTTGGATCAGGTGATCTGATTGTGGAGGTACGCTTTTCAAGATCGATTTTTTTTCCCTCGATTAGTTGAACGAATTCCAGGCTTCTTGGTAGTTTACTGATCATTGCTCCCCACTTCTTGTTTTTTCTTGGGATTTCTACACTATTCTTGGCGCCCTAAAATGGAAAAACAGATCAAACACAGTTGAATCGATTTCTAATTTCGCCAAAAAAAAAAAAAGTCCAATGTCGCAGCTATAAATGTGTCTTGTGTTTAACTAGGTTTTACTAGACTGAAGAAGCTTACGGGTGTAGAGGAAAAGAGAGATGTGGTGATGAGTCGCCATATTGTGTAAGATGTGGTTTTGTGTGTGAGCAGCGGTGATTAAGTTGTTTAGCTTGTGATTCGATTTTGCCACGGTGAAATGCAACATGTACGATCTCATAGCTCTAGCGTTTTTAAGCAAACGGGAGTGTGGATTGGGGTACTTGTGTCCTCGGTGCTCTCGGGTTGGCCGGCGTAGGGCCTCACCTGGCTTCACGTTACCAGTTGGAATCTCAACTGACATCTTTTTTACAGTCTCCTGCCAAAGTGTTTTTGGAGTTTAGGAAGGTCTCTTATGCAAACAGTTACTTAGTGTCTCCAATCGATTTAAATGCTCTCCAGCTCCAACCGCCCTCAAGTTCCACGCAAAGCACGCGAAAGATGCTAGTAAGTTGTACAACTTGGTGAGGTAACCGTTAAGTACACTGATGTTTCGAGCTTTTGTGTTCCTCAAATCCTCGAGATCACTCGAGGCCCTTAGGGTCATGCACGCTACGTTCGACCAGGCTCACCTCATGGGCAGGCCAAGCCAGAGCTGCGGATGCGTCCACTGCCATTGCCAGACCTGCTGCGCTTTCTGAAGTCCGGCCAAGGCTCCCGACAAATTGCATTTCTTATCTGTTTGAGTAAGGGGAGTTACGACACCCCGCCTGTCATCATACGGAGGATGCTCATCGGACTGTTTCCTCGTGGAATGATCTTACCGTTCAGGTACAAAGAGGCGACGGCTTATGATAACACGTAACAGTCTTTGGTTAGAGAAAAAGAACTTGCCCGATCCAGCTATACCGAAGTGCGGAGTGGCTGCTCTGGAAAAGAAGACCACCTTGAAGAGGTTTTAGTCGTCTCGTTCGCCTTCAGGCCTTGGTCAAAGCCTGTGGCTTCATTCAAGAAGGACACCCCTCCTCCCTGACGTGAAGATCTAGAGAGGCGGACGGCGGCACGGGTATCATCCCACCCAGAAACATTTTGCCCAAGAGATCAGTTTTGAGCACGGTGTCCGGTGCCCCATCACCGGACTTGAACGTGGACGGCTGGCCGCGTGATGGCTTTACCTATGCTCGGGCTTTGATCTCCAGAGCCAATACCAACCGTGATAGAACACTTTGGGGTATTAATGGGGGGAGGATCAGATTCACTGTGAGATCTGGCCGGCAAAGGGCGTTTGGTCCGAATGATGAAAAAAGAGAAAAATCAAGTTTTGTCAAACGCGAAAAACTTGTCAGCGAATTCACGGACGGATTAACTGGTACTCTGTTTACGCGTCGAGGTCAAAACAATATGCCTCTGGCGATTCTCGAACACAAGTGATTGTCCTCGGAGACACTTCAGCCCATTCGAAAAATGGTCATCACAACGATTTATCTGTATGGATTTTTTGGACCAATGCACCAACCTTTATACCGAGCTACAAGCACAATAGAAACATGTGCCTGCATCGTTCAAATAACTATCGATCAATGATCCTTATGTTTAGTTGTTTAGACTCCTATCCTCTTAAACAACAGCAAAGAATACCAAGAATGAGCTTAGACCCCTAGGAACAATTGGGGTGATATCAATGTACTCTTGCAGTTATTTCTGTTGAAGAAGCCTTGTCCCAGAGGAGAAAAACTGCAAGTGATCAGCTCCACGGAAGTTCCAAAGCTGCGTCGAGCTGACCTCAGCACTATCATAAAATGACACGACGGGTGTTGAGCCAAAGGATATGCCGGAAAGCAGAAAATGTCAACAAATGTGGGCTCCAAGACAAAAGTGGTCGATCAAGTTTGGTCGGTACGAATAATGCGAGCAATACGGCTTGTCCTCCTGGTGCTGAGCTGCTCAGCATTGATTCCCTATAAAAGAGGCATCCTCGTTCCAGATTTGCTATCGTTCACCAGTCCATCATCGCATACGACTCCATCTGCCTTACATCGCACCTCACACCTTACTACTTCCGCTCCAAACCTTTTAACACACTTTTTTAACACAAAACTCCTTTCAAGATGTCTACTAATTATTTCCGCCAAAGAGTACGGGCTCAAAAAGATTCCAACCATCCCTCCGGCGCTCTTGACGATCCTGTTGCCAATCACAGCAAAGCTACCCGCACCCATCCTACTGCGCCCAAATCTACCCCAATTCTTCCCAGCTGGAAGTCAGGGCGCTTTGGTCTCGGCTCTTTCAAACGAATGCTGCAAAAAAACTCCAAACACCGACCCAGCGGAGCAAGCACGGGTGAAGTTCTATCCGGCACTAGACCCGACGACGATTCTGACACATCTGCATTGCAAGCTGATATATTGCAAGCTGGTCTTGTCACCCTAACGCAAGGCGTACACCCCTCCGTCTTGCCGGCGTGGGATGCAGTTAAGAAAGAAGGGGATAGCCGGAAGAGGCGCGGTTTCTTTGCTCCTGAGAAGGTTTGCGAAGCGCTCAAGGAAGAATTTAGAGACGCACCCAGCACATCTCACAAGCGACAAGGCTTTATTGTAAGTGAAGAAGTGCAAGCGGCGCTCAAGGCCCAGGTTGATGATGCTCCCAGCACACCTCGGAAACGGAAAGGATTCATTGGTAACGAAGAGGTAAAAAACGGCGCTTGAGGCCGACTTTGGACTGGAACCTATAAGCACCCCTAAATTTTTTTTTGAAGTATTTGAAAAAGCCCCCATTAAAAAAAAGACTGCTGACTTGTTTATTTTCCCGACCACGAAAATTTTGTTATAATTATTTATGTTTTTTTTTTCGAGAGAGAAAGACCTGGTTGTCTCTTTTTTCGTAGACGTTGTCATTTTTTGTTTCCTAATTTTTTTGAATGTTTTTTTTAGATTTCGTTTCATGTGCTTTTATTTTTTTTTTCATTATATTCACGGATCCATAATAATATTTAAAATTGATTTTATATAATTCTGAAAATTTTGCCCCTTGTACTCTAATCTGCTTATACTGTGACCCAAACTGAGCAAAAAAAATAAAGACTCATAATAAATTCGATGCTTGAGAAGGAACACATCCTAGACTATAGTGTCCACAATTTGGTGATTGAATCTGTCAAAATTCCCCGTTAAAAAAAATTAAAAAATTAAAAGTATCAAGTTGCCAAGATTAATTTGCTACTGGTTCAATTATTCTGACTGGATCAGTTTCCCTCAGACAAAAAAAAAATGTATGGATAAGTAAGTGCTACAGAGGTTCTTTTTGTACCTCATAGAAAATATATTTGAGCTTTTTATTTGAATTTATCTAGAGCTCCTCTCAACGTCTCTAGCCATACAAAAAAAGACTGATTCTCAATTTTGATAACCTTTAAATTGTTTTTAATACTTTACCCTGAAAAGCTGTAAAAGTAATGTTTAGTGTCTTTTAAATCATGAATCAGTGGGGTGCAATTGGTATAGATCCCTGCGTTTTTTGTTCCAAAGTTAGTATATGTAGCCAATATTGAAAGTAAGTGGTGTAGCTGGCTTAGATCAATGGTAGATCGTCTCCCTCCTATGGCCGGATCCTGTGCGAGGAGAAGGTTGCGGGTTCGAGTCCCGTGGTTAGTGATTTTTTTCCATCCCCTCCTGACCAGTTTCACAAACCATGGGCACTAAGCTCTTGCAAGTGTTCAGCTTCCCTTAAGTAAGAAATAAACTAGACCACGTTAGATTTAAGTTCACTGATCAACCACACCAGCCTGGAAATTTACCTGACACAACCAAGTTCCTTGTGGCTCCTGGAGGGTGGAGATCTACAAGGGATTTGCTTTTAAAGCAGAAATCCTGACATGAGAAGTAGGCTGTATTTCCCAAAAACATGTTACCTCACAATACATTTTTCTAGGGAGCCAAACAACATGGCTCCAATGCAAGAAATAAATATATTTTGGGGGACTGTTACACTCCCTCCAATTCCTAGTGCAGGCATACCTCACCTGAAGATTGGAGTTCCAGGAGGATATGCCCAATCCTTTTTCAGAGTGGTGGGCCCGCTTGGCAGCTGCATGTGCCAGCTGTATGGGTTGCAACAGCCCATACACCTCCTGGACACACCTCCCAGAACTCCAACTTCCAGGTGAGGTATGCTTGAGCTTGAATTTGAAGAATGTGTCACAGTCCTTTACAAACCCTTAATTTCTTGCATTGGTGCGCATGTTGATTGGCCCCCCAAAGAAATATTGTGATGTAACATTTCTTGGGCCAATACAGGCTACTTCTCACACCAGGAATCCTGTTTTAGCAGTAAGTCCCTTGTGGCTCTTGGCCCTCTAGGAGCTACAAGGGACCTTGTTAAGTTTAGGCCTGACTCAGGATTTCTTTACTCCTGATAGTCCTGGAAGTTATACAGCCAGTATAAAAGCCTATGCTATAGCCTTTATCAATGAAGCGGACCACAGCTTAGCCCCAACCCTGTCCCAGATCTGGCCCCAATACCAAGTATATATATATATTATTATTATTTGTTTATTTGTTTTTATTTATTTATTTATTTATTTATTTGAGAGAGAGAGAGAAAGAGAGTATGGCAGAGCCAGCACAAAAGAATTGCTAACTCATATATACCATGTCTGCATAGAGAATCAATGCTTAAAAATACTTAGCTCAGTGTCTGTTTGTAGGGCTCCTGATGTTGGGGGCTGCAAGGGGTACAAAGGCTTTGTACTTTACACAGCCCCCAACATTAGGGGCCTGGTAAACGGACACTGTCATAGGTAGCTTAGGTCTCTTGTGTCCGCCTGTAACAGACATGATTCTGAATTTGATGNAAAAAAAAAAAAAAAAAAAACAGGAAGCTGGCTCATCTAATCAAGCCAATTGGGATATTTTCCAAACAGGGGCCCTTCCAAGGCCTCATTGTTGAGTTTCAATTGACACAAAGTGATGGTATGCTTATTATGGACACACACCCCCAATTAGAATATGCCTCTATAAGCATTAACTCAACATCACTTAAATAGTTCTATCTCCTTACCCCTTCCCTTTCCTCATCTGTTGAAAGAGAGATGGTAAGTTTTCTTTCTTTCTCCTTACATCTGTCCTACCTCTTGTTATTGCATGCTTACTTTCACCTTTTTTCTTCTCTCTTGTCAAGTTTATGTCACTCATTCTAGATCAAATTTAACCCCATTTTTCCCATGTATCCAACGTACTAGTGAAACCCCCCCCTGTTCCAAGACTTTCACACTCATAAATGTGTTTACTAGCCCAACTTGACAGGATTTGAACCTGTACTAAGCCAGGCCAGTTTGAATTTTGTTTTTGTGGAGAGGTTGTGGTCCCGCTTTGGTGATAACAACCATACCTGTAGAAGCTTCAGGAAAATTCTGAAGCCCAGTTTACAGCTTGGACATCAGAATCAGCTATTTTAAATCACTCTCACACCCACCTTTCAAGATGAAACCCACTTCATAGAAGTGGATGAAGCCTGCCAACTTTTTTGTCCCTAGCTCATGCAGTCTCCTGACTGAAGACAGCCAACAGAGCATATTTCTTCTTCTCTCTCCTGTGGTGTGTTTCTTTTCTCTTGAATCTGGTCACACCTTTCCATCTCATCCACAAAGACAAGATTTATACATTTTAGTAGTAGACCATTGTACTGCACATGAAGCACATTGTATATAGATGGATAAATGAATATGGGCAGAATCAAAAACCATCAACCTTGGCAGGAAAATAAAGTTTTTTGGGGGGCCTTTGAACATAGGAGATGCTTAGACTGCCTCTGTGAGACACATGCTTGAAGGGTGTGAGAAGCAGTGACTTCCAGCTTTGAATCTGAGCTTTAATGAGCCCAAACTGAAGGCCCTCAAACAGGAAATTATATGCTTATGTGCTGTCCTACTGATATTTGTGATGCTCAGGTTCGACATGAGTCAACATGAGATTCAAGCTGAGTCAGAAGGTCTTATTATGGCATAGCCTGGACCTGTTCCAGCTTGTGCCCTCCACTGAAGGTTTTGGACTAAAGTGGACATAATTGCAAGCAAACTGTGAGGCTATCATCTTACTCTTGTTGCAAATTTGTTTCACAAGATGATGTTGGACTGTTCAATAAATTGTTTAAAAGTGGTTACCCCAGAGCTACAGATCCTCATGGGCATAAAATGAAACCATCCACTTCACAGACATGGCTGTCACAGAAGTGGATGAGAGAGTGATTCAAAATAAGTAGATGATACCAACTTCCAAGCTGAAAACCTGAATTCAGAAACCCTCAATGCTCACATATTTTTGTTGAAGCTAGGAATCTGCCATAATATCAGATTTACAGATCCAACACAATAGCACATTGTCTGCAACATCTTCCCTCAACGCCATATGAGGTCAAAGGTCTTGCACAAGCATGGCAAGAAGTTTCTTTTTACCACACCCTTTGTTCTTGGCCTTAGAAAGCTTTCCCTTAGCCAGTCTCACTCACATGAAAAGCAGCTCTCATCTCATGAGCATCAGTGTTCAATTAGCAGCCTGAAGCATTCACAGCTTATATTCATCCAACTGTTCAAGTCTTACCTCAGACTCGAGCCTAGATCCAAAGTAGCTGATGCTGTTTGGAACCTCCATATGAGCGGTTTTTACACTGTTCTACAGTGCATGTAACAGCCCAGATGACATGTCACAAGGGTTGGGTGTGATGGAGCCAAGATGGACTTCATCTCAACCTGATTGTTCTCAGAGGCTCACATGGAGATGGACCCTCAGTCTGAAACCAAAAACCCATCTGCCCACCCCTCACTTGCTCCTCAATTCACTCAACCCAGACCTTACCACCACTTTACCACTTTCAAACCTTGCTGGTACTTCACCACCCTTGATGATACCTGCCCATCCCCCCCCCTAACCACCTCAAAACTTGCATCCTACCTCCATAAAGACCTTTGAGCCTTCACCACCGCCATCATCTCAGCTCACTGCCACCACCACCATGGCTGGTTCCCAATAAAAAAAAAAAAACATGGTCTTTCAAGATTTTTAAATTGAGTTCATCAAGCCATTCAAGCACAATTAGATACACCAGGAATCAAATGTAGATTAATATCAAATGACTTACAAAGACTTAACAACAATTCAGGTGATCATACTCAATAGTTTTGGAATCTATTTTTTTTATTTTTTTAAAAAAAGGAAGCTTTAGGTGTTGGATTTGAGTTTGAAATTGTTGGCATACCTGATATAAAGTAAAAAAATTGCAGATGCTTTGTGACCAATAACCAATAAAGCATTTCCAAGCAGTTAAATTTTGCTAATGTAGAGAGGGGCTGAACTGGCTTCTGGACCCTGCTATGTACTATAAAGGGAGGCATACAATCATGTTGGAGGTACAATGCCTCCCTTGATAGTACTGAGGGAGGCATTAAAAAATTGTGTTGAGGCTTTGATGCTACCATCAATACCATAGAGGGGGAATCAAAATACAACTAGTAAAAACAAGTATGAGACTCAGATGTTCATGGCCACTCATCAAGCACAACACATGGTGCTGAGCTGATGAGCAGGCACATGTTGTAACTGTGCAACTCAGGGAAAGGGCTGTTCATGATGTTCATACCAGGAAATCAATGTGGAATACATTGGGTCACAAGCTGTACACAAACTAGATGCTTTAATCCTACATGCCATTGAGAGCAGATGTCACATGCCATGTGTAGGGCTCTTTTCCAAGAGCCCTGAAAAAATGGCCTATCATATTGGATATGGAAATCTGATGTTATGGAATATGCCCAGGTCTAACACAAATATGTTGGCAGTGGTACTGAATCCTCTACAGGTAGTGCATGCCTTTATACTGGCTGTATACCTTCAAGGACTATTTGGACTAAAGAAATTTGGTTTCAGGCCAATTTTCAGGCCAGCAAGGTTTATCAATGATGAGATTTAAACCTGTGTCAATAATTGTAGCTCCCAAAATGAAATCACACAATATGAGAATTCTAGAAAAAAAAACACCTGAAAGACCTAGCCACATATTTCAATAGGTTATGGATTCTTGATACATACAAGTTGGCTACTAAACTCATCAGATATGTATGTAACAAGAATACACAGTTTCTCCATTCCCCTCTTCACCAAAGAGTCTACAGGAATTGGAAGGGATTGGTGACCCCTGGAAAGGTTGAAAAATTCTTTCCTAAGGGTGGTTAGCAAAGTTGGGGAGCTTTGGAGAAAATTTATCTTTTTGGATCTTCCTTCCTCTTACCTAAACTTTAGAGGGAGATGGTATGGGCTAGTGGTGGAGCTATGCTGACACAGGTGCCATCTACTTCACTCCTTAACCAGAGCTCACCATTTTGTTGACAAGGTTTTTACCCTCTCAGGTTTATCCTGTGAAAGGGATCAACTTTCTGAAGACCCTGGCATTCTCCAAGTGAGGTGTTTGACCAAGAAAAGAAAACAACAAACAACAACAACAACAACAACACCGGGCTTTGGCCCCTCAGGCCTCAGATGTAGCTGAAAAAACAAGTGGGGCTTTGCTTTGTTGGCCAAAATGCATCTGACCAAAAAAATTGGGAAACTGGTGGTACTACACAAGGTATGTGAAAAAAATAGTTGGTTTAGGTAGGGGCTTGAATGTGTGACCAAATTCAGCAATTGCAGAAAAAAACATTAGTGGGTGCCCTTTGACCATCCACAGATGATCAAAGTGTGTCAGTGTGCAAGTTTTGACCTACAATCCTGCATGGCCTGTTCAATTGCCATGTTCCACTTGTTTTTGAATAGCTGAGCATTTGGCCTCCTCAACATGGTCAATATCATCTGTTTTTTTAAGCCATCAGAATGGTCAAACTTTGCATCCATGGGTGACAAATGCTATCTGGTTCCCTTGAAGTTTCAAGAGATGTTTCAATCCATGACAAAATATGGACTTTGTGATCAAGTGGTACAAAGAGGGACAGCAATGTCAGCTAGCCAATAAGCCAAGTTAAAAAGATGAAGAGGAGAAAGATTGATATTGTTGCTCTTCTGTTTTCTTTTTTTTTTTATTCTCAGTTTGTTTTTTATAGTCACAACTAACCAAAATGGCAGACATTATGCTTTGCTTATCTTTTTTCTTGGCAAAACACAGTCTGAGAACTTTACTTTGCTGTGAAATGTGAAAGTAGAGGGTTTGAGTGGTCCAAAAGCCTGGAATTTTCAACCTGACCATGGGTGAAGGACCCAGCCTTGGATCCTGTGTGGGCGATAGGTTGTTGTTTGACTTTGGGGGCTTGGAGGTATATATGTGAAAAAAAAATGAGTTTCTGCCCAGTTGAAAACAATCCGATTTAGGATGTAGGTACGTGAAAAAAAAGGTCAAGTTTTGGATAAATTTTAGCCTGAGACTGGAGAAAAGTCTGGGTTTTTGTCAGACACCTCACCAAACTGCCTGGTACTGCCTGGACTGCTTAAGTGGAGAGGACTACAGTTTATAGTGACTTGTTTAGAAAGCCAAGGAAGCCCACAGAGTGTGGTGCTTTTTCCTGGCCCTCCAAGTCCCACACACTCTTTCTACCAAAGAGAGGGGCCCTTTTTTGCTTCTCTTCCTTCCCTCAGGACTGTGGAGGGAAGGTTTCAAGCTCAACCTTCCTTTCTCTACATTTCTATCTGGGAGGTACATTGAGCAAGATCTTTGCCTCTGTGCTGTAAAGTTAGGGACACTGCCCTGCTCCAAGGACTGTAGGAGAAATGGGAGAGGCAAAGAGCTTGACTTTGTGCAGATTCATGAACCTTCATGTGACATGAACTGAGTGTATACAGTACAGCAAGTATGTGATATGTTTTCCGACAAGCATATTTACGTCCAACATATGCAGAAATCGAGTTGCAGTTCCGATCGCACGTGAAGGGTATAATTACCCTGCCAGAACAAAGGGCTCTAAATATGATCGCAGATTGGTTGACTCATCGACTTTCTCATATTCTGAGAAGAAACACATCAAGCAACCATTTGTGAACTTCAACCACGCGTCACGCGTTCGCACCATAACTTTAGGCTGAGTCCTGACCACCGACAGCCAATCAGCTAAAAAACCGCGAATGATGTCGGGCGTACCTGACCTCTCACATCTTCAAGTTGAGTGTGTTCACCATGCCAATTTTCAGTAGCAGATGAGAGGCTTGTCGACGTTGGCGTACCTTGTCCGAATGGCCTCTTGCGTAGCCCCTTCAACTTGAGACAGCCCGATAGCTTGAAATCATTTGCGTCATGTTTAGAGACGACCGTCCGTGGCTTTGAAGACCAATCAAGGACATTTGTCAACTTCGGCCCTACTTAAACGCGAAGGTACTTATCTGCTTGTGGCATTCTCGTCCTCACCCAGGATGCTATGGATGCGGAACACGAGCTACGAGATCGTATAAAAGAATCCGTCCGAGGTGTTGAAAAGCATTCGCGGGCTATCAATGGCTTTCTCAATCAAGTCCATGGCTCCACTCTCAGCCAAAGTTCAGCCCGTCTTTCGCTTCCTCACCATCCTATCAACCGATCGTGAGAATTATAATCAAACTTAGACTGATGTCGATGCTTTGGAACGTATGGTTTTGACGACTTGGAATAGATTCAGAACTATTGAAAAAGGCTGATGCGCAGTTCCCCGAACTCAACAATGCCCTCGCAGCGTTAGCCAAGTTGATACCTGAAGGTCAATATTGTCAGTAAAATGACTGTGTGTCCGGTCTTGATCTCTGCGAGTTCTGTGGTAGATAGATTGGTCTGACGCCTCTCATTTAGGGAGATACAATGACTGTTTTACGAGGACATTGCAACACGTTGCTTTTATTACTATCTATCATAACTGGCTCTCGATCAATCTCTGTACCAACGGCACCTTTGATAAACCCCACATAACTCAGATACCTGTCGCCAGTCTGTTGCAGAAACAGGATGTGATCGAGATTCTCGGATGTTAGTTCTTTTCTATTTTGATGTTTTAGGAAAAGTTCAATTGATTTGACCCTCCTTCTGACCGTCTTTCACGCTCAATCCGTGGATATAAACATTACTATCCATGTCGATCAAAATGTATTTCTTTACTCATACAGTGAAAGAACCCTTGACGCTGACAACAGAAGAGTACCTACACGGACTTATCTCCTTAATCAACGAGTTGACCCGCCTTTCAATCAACATTGTCACCTTGGGCATGTATCAAGTTCCAATCGCTATCTCTCAATTTTGTAAAGACTTGTCGGTCGGGTTCTCAATGTTGAATCTTAAAAACGATTCCTTACGTAAACGATACGATTCTATCAAAGTCAGCTGCGAGCTTCTAATCCTCTCTCTACTGTCACTAAATTTCTGATCAAGTATTGTTTGGTATGTGTGTTCCAGTATGATTTGAAACGCTTGGAAGAAGGTAAGACTTGAAATTTTCAATCATTAATGACCCTTTTTTTTACGAAGAGGGAGTTTTATGTGCTGCATTGAACTATTGTTGAGTACTCTCTTCATAAACTTGCAGTCGTATATGATATCACTCTCAGAGGCTTGTGTCCCCCTCAACCTGTGGCGCGAGAAGAAAAATCGGCCACGTAGAAGTCCTAATGATAATTGTTGAGTGTTCTTTCCATCCTACTCTTCTTCCAACTTTTACAATGTAGCAGGATTGATAGGCGACCGTCTCATTTAAATGACGCACATATCTTTGACCATCGATTTTTCGTCATTTCAACCTACCAATGCGGATCAAACAGTTACACATCATGTCAGCTTGTGGTATGTTTTTTGTATACAAAGTTCCCCAAAGAGTTTCCCAGTATAGCGATTGGATTGCCCCACTACTCTTGGAATGTTAGCTTTTTATAAATTTCAACATCCCTAGCAGCTTTTGGCATTCAATTTGTGTGTCTGTTGGTTTTTACTATGGTTTGACTAAGTGAATGTTGTATATGCAGATCTAGGACTTGATGGTGGTCTGTGCTTTGAGATGGTATCAATGTAAATGACGAAATGTATTGGTCATATATGACAATGAGCTAAAAAAAAAACTCTGGAAAGCTTTGCTAGGGAATTCCCTGAGCCTCTGTAAAATAGTTTCAAACTTCCTTTGCAGAGGTCCTAGTTTGATTTTGAGGTCTTTTACTGCTTGAGTAATAATCAAGAACATTCATTATGTGGTAGCTTGATTATCATTCATTACTTTTCCAAGTCAATTTCTGCTCATCTCAACATGAAATTTAAAAGGATATCACATAGGAAAAGCTCTGTGAACTCTGTGGATTTCCACAGATCAGAAAGAAGTGAGACAGGCTTGTCAGTGTGGCTAAAATTTTAAGCTCACTGCAACTCAAAGAAGTGTTCAAGGTTCACCCTCTGGGAAGAAGGTTGCAGTAGAAATAGGTTATGGTTCAGGCTCAGGTAAGTTGATTGTTTACTGAAGGCATAGGTGAGCTGTGATACCAATCTGGCTTCATAGAAAAGAGTGTCAATTAGCTTTCAGATAAGCCACCTCATACCTCATCAACTTTTACTGATGTCAACTGGTCAGTTGTATGTATATGATGTGGCAAACTCCACAAGTGACTCAATAAACATTTTGGTGGATCAAAAGAGACCTTGCAGAAGCATGTTATGTGTATTCAATCATTGACGTCTACACTTTTTGGGTGGATGCCCTGTCCAAGGGTGCATAATGGGTCATGATTCATGAAAGATGTAGGAGAACTGACTGCTGGTATGTTTGCTCTGGAAATTGTTCTGTTACCAAATGCCAATCTTCTTTTTCATCTTCTTGTTGGAGCTCATACCCCATCTAGCTTATGAATCTCACTATCTGTCTCTGTTTAGTATATATAGACATCCTATTGGCTACTTGTAATAAACCATCAGTGCTAGTTTTTTCTTGTACAAACCCCTTCATTGGGTGTTTCTCCAGTCCACCAGTTCCCTACATACTGATACTGAATTCAACTTCTGAAATGTATCTTACTTGAGTTTGACCCTCTGTCCTGAGTTGTTTAGAAAATGCACAGCACATGACAGGTTATGGGGCAGCTACAACTACAAACTTGGTTATAATGAAACAGCTGCTTCAAACACTTCACTTTACTTCACAAGCTTACCTGCTGCTCTCAATGGTATACACAGTTCCCATGGAGAGAGCTCCCAAATTGACTACTGTTTTCCCGGTGTCCAACTTGTAAAATCTCAGACCATCAGATACATTATTACATTATTACAGTGTTCAAAGTTGTTTTTGTAGGTGGCAGCAGTCTTGGTGATTTCTATTGGCTACTCACATGCTTTAAAAATTGAAGTGCTAAGATACTTGTGCTAAACTTGAACATTTCTCAATTGCAACCAAAAAAAAAGATAACCAATTGATATATCTGATTCCTCATTCAGCCTTGAAGTGAAAAAAAAAAAAAAAAAAAAAAAAAAAAAAAAAAAAAAAAAAAAAAAAAAAAAAAAAAAAAAAAAAAAAAAAAAAAAAAAAAAAAAAAACACACAAACATAACTTCTATCCCAAACAAGAAAAAAATGTGCTTGCTCCAAGAATGGTCCTTAATATTCCAGGATGTGATGAGGTAATAACAAAAGGATGTGATGAAAATGGCAACAGACCATGAGATTTTGGAGGCTCCTAAAGCCACCATTCCTCAAAATATTGAACTAAGGAAGTTTGAGCAGTAGATGTTGAGTTCTTTCAATATGACCCCCCCAGAATAATACCCCACCTTTGCGCATGCAAACCTTTTTGCTAAATGTTTCAATGAAGACACATGACAAGGCCATCTGCAATTTCATCTTATGAGCAGCAGTAACATTAAAAACAGAGACAAAACTGGACTGGTATAACAAACAAAAGTGCTAATCAATAAAGTAAAACTTTTGGGTGTTCAAAGACTAACCAGAACATATATCTTGGATGCAAACATCAGAATAACTCCTATGATAAAGATTGATTATCATTTCAGTTTTTCAATTTCCCATATTATAGGTAAGTTTATAACCTACCAGAAAAAAGACACAGTTGAGTTTTTTTTTTTTTTTTTTGACACTAACTCACGATCAATATTTTCCACTCAAGAAAAAGAAAACTCTTGAAATTATCAAAGATTCTGATTAAGAAAAAATATAAAAGAAATTCAACAAAAAAAAAATGATGATATAGGGAAGAGAAGTAGAAAGAGTTTTTTTATGACCAGAAACTAAGATTTATTTATCTGTTTCATGTAAAAAAACCAGCCCCAAATAGAGTATACTGTTTGAAGGAAGACAAGACTAACCTGAAATTACAAAAAAAGAAATATGAAATTTTAAAAAACAAAGAGATTTTTTTTTACAAAAAAGGATAATCAAGGAACCCAGAGGGATGGCATAAATCTTCAGAAAGTAAAAA
>KI572812.1:679-15806 GCA_000500245.1 Cronartium ribicola 11-2
AACTGTGAAGGAATTTTAGTGTTACTGACCCTTATATTCATATTTTTGAGTATATTTGTTGTGTTTCTTCCCTTCCAAGCTCTGCCAATAGCTTAGCACTGTTGGAGTTCCACAACATAAGTACTTCTTAAAGACCCACCTCACAGCTTCTAGGGGCATGGTTTGATCTCTTGTATTCACCTTTCTTCTTAACTTAACGTCTAAAGTTGACACCTAGTGTAGCACTACAGTGCAAACTTGATGTAAAGTTAGTGCATACGGCTGCAGATGCCCTTAGGGAACTGAATGCCACCAAACACAGCAACTAAAGTAAATGCTTATCATCAAATTCTTGCATGAAACCTTGACCTCCACTTTCCCCTGTCACTGTTTGCATAAGCCAAGAAGAAGTGGAGGCCAATGACTCATTGCTACAAGGTCCACCTACAGTAGTGTAGACGCAGGCCTGCGCCTAGGACACCTGTACAAATGGGACTACTGTACAAGTAATTGGCCAGAGCAAGAGGTGTTGGGATAGGGGAGTACCTGACAATTGGGCCAACCATGGAAACCCTCATGGGGACATTTCTGGAGATTGGTGGAAATCTTCCATTAGCATATCTGCACTCTTTCCACAAGCATCTTGCCCCGCATGGTAGCCCGCTGAGACTCCTGGCCGGTCCTCACCGAGAACCAAAGCCTTCCCGCCGGTCTCCTCACTCCACAAGGACCACGTCAATCACCTCTAGGCTCTCACCCGCCTCCCTTTCCTTCCCATCATACCTTTGTTGAATACCTATACGTACATACCACCCATACCCACCAGCCCACTCACTGTCTCCAATCAACCATGCCAGGAATTAATGAATGCGTGGGGCCGACGTACCACAAGCGCGAGCACGCAAAGTTGCCATCAACTTTTTCTTACTCGCAGCAAAACAGTTTTGAAAGAAAAGAAATATATCCATAAGAGAATTCAAACAACAAACTTTGTCATCTTGATTGATTTTGATATGAAGAATATAATGATGTACATGGTAGAGTCTATAGGTGACAAAGAATCTTCCTGATCAAAAGTCGCAGTGAATGAGATTGTGAGGGAGTAAAGGTAAATGAAGTGATTAAAATCTTTTGAGTTTGATTTACAAAACGAGATAGTCTAGTCATATAGAACCACATGTTCAATATCACAAAACAATCAAGTAAGAAGGTGTGACCACTCGCTGTTTTGTTTTTATTTTTAAAAAACCATTTGATCTGATGACATAATTCACCTTCGCCCATCTTGAGAGGCAAGTAACTCAGGTCTCGGTGATCTGAAAAGGTGAGGAATAATGCGAGTATCATATTATTGTGAAATCTACAACTACAACTGCGCACAAATTGCGAAGAAAGAGACAAACGTTGCGCATACATCAATAGAAAGAGAGAGAGATATATAGAGAGGGAGAGGGATGAGAGATGAAATTACACTATATAAAACCATCAATGATAGAGTGTCGTCGCCATACCGTACATACCGTACATACACACTCCGTAGTAATCATAAAAAAAAGAGAAAAGACAAAGAGGAAGTCGCTAGGTGAGGCATGGTTCTTATATTATAGGATACTGAGCAGTTGAGATGATCAGATCAAGTGAGATTTTTCCATTGAAGTGATATAACGATTGAATGAATTGATAATCCAGACGCGTTTGTTAGAATCAGAAGTAAACTTGCATAGCTGAGTTCATAGAAGCACTACTAGGGCAATAAGGACATTTGACCGTCCTAAGAATGAAAAAAAAAAAACACATAACCAATAAAGTCAGCGTAATAATAATGGTTCAGGAAGTGTATAAATGGAATCTTTCTCTCTCTCGCCCTTACCCTCCTCCTTTGGCTAATTTTTGCATCGATTCTTTGGCGATTACGTGGCCACAGGGCATCATCATTGGTGGATTTGATTCAGTTGATTGTTCTTTTGATACTGGACATGCAAAAACTGAATGGAATCGGTAATCGATCGGAAGTGGAATTTCAACCTATTCCAAAGTGTAGGTTTTTTTTGAGCAGATATGGAAAAAAAAAAGAAAAAGGATCAATCAACAAGTTAGTATATATGTATATGAAAGAGTAAATTGACAAACTGGCAATTCATCCGCTTGACTCCACTCTGTCCTTTTCTCTTTCATGACTAATCGAACTTTAGCAATCTTAGCTAAAGCTCCACCTGAACCAAGATCAGTAGCTACAACTAAAGGTAATTCTTTACTCCATTTTAAATTTGAATAAAATTCTTTTGTAAAGAGTGGTACTAAATGATGAGCATGTACCCAAGGTTGTTGACTACCTAAATCAGCTGATTGATAAAAATCTGAATATGGTGATCGTAATAAATTAGGTAAAGGAGCATAAAGTACAGAGGATATTAATCGAATGGCTTCATCCCATCTATTTGGGAAAAAGTTCCGAAAGTGAATTCCAGCGTATTCTAGTGCACGTTGTTGAGATGGTGAACAGACTGTAGTAGGTTGACAATCTTTTGATTCAGTTAATTGAGGGTGATGATGTTCAGTGATGGGATGTAAAGGAATCGGTTTAGCTTGAGTTGGTGTTCCATCATTAACGCTTTCGATATCCATTTCTATCTCATCTTTTTCGTTGACTTCTTCTGCTTCTGAAGCTAAATCGATATCGGTCAACAAATGTACGAACTGAGATCGGTGAAGATCAAATTCAAGTGAACTCCCTCTTGCTTCTAACCAATCGTGATGACGTTGAGCCCATATTAGTGCAGGAGTAAGATCACCTGATCGAATAGAATCCAAGATTTGATAAAGTAATTCACAAGATCCAAGTTCGGTAGTCGGAATTGTATGTGCAGTTTCTTGAATAAAAATTCTAGCGGTTTCGAATCTGCCTTGACGAATTAAATGATTAGCGATCACTCTATCTAATGCATATCGTGCTGAATGACTTTCGAAAGGCCTTTTTGATAATTTTAAATCTTCAACTCCTGATCCTGATGTTGGATTTATTGATGGAGTACCAAGTAATGGGAGAACATTTTGAGAGAATCTTTTTTCAATCATTTTTTGCCATTTAGAACAAAGTGAATGAAATTCTTTGTGTGATTGTAAAGCTGATTTAGATGTCGTTTTTGATTCTGTGAGAACTTCTTCAAGTGCTTTCTCAATCTTCTCAGGTCCATCTAAATATATATATCAAAAGAAAATAGTTCTATCAGTTTCATTTCAGCTTGAATGAAAGACAGAGATATTAAATTGAAAGTCATGTCGATCTAGTTTTGAATCAATCACTTACCTTCGTTTGCATTTTGACGTATGAGTTCGAGGTGATTAATGATTTGTTCTAAATTATCTAGTACTTCTTTGTGATTTGATGATGATTTATTGGATAACTTTTCCCAATCTCTTTTCATGGATTGCATGATGACAGTAAAAGTGAAGTGGTGAATATATTCGTTGATATTTTTAGGAGTTTGACACCGCGAGGTCACTTTAGTGCGCGGCCAAGTCACAACATTTCACAAGGCTTTCACACTTTTTAAATTGTGACATTGAGTCACTTTCATTTTTGTGACACAAGTTCACATGGTCCGTGCCAAGCTGACACTATACAGTCCAACCTCATGACCATTGAATTGATTGAGGTTTTGTCCCACATCAGCTGGGGTTTTGTATCTTCACAAATCATGTTGTTGTTTTTTTCACTCTTTTTCACAGATAGCATATCATCACTGATCGGCACTGGTCCACCAGATCATACATACATATATATATATATATATTCATACACACACGCATTTTTGTGACAATAGGTATGACCGGATTTTTGTTTTTTATTTTTACTTCTCGGTTTACACTTTTCTATAGCTTGCCTTCCATGATCGCAATGATGACGTGCTATGTTACATCGTGCATTTTGTTTTTTGATTTCTATGTTTACACATCATAATAAGAATTCCCCAGTCTCAAAGAAGGACATGATGTGTTGCCTTTCACCTTCTTTTTTTTGTCATTGTTCAAAGAATAGCTTGTGACTGAGATGAAGATAATCTTGAAGCCTTTGTTTGAAGTTCCTCCAATCTTCAGGCCATAAATCCTATGAGCAATAGTTTTTGGGTTACTGACATCTTTGGGAAGAGAGACCTTGTAAATTGACATTTTGAATCACATCTGGTCATGCTATGTCAAGTACTATAGGACGGTCAACTACAGTTGGGGAGTCCTAGCGGCTCTGGTCAATAGGCAAGGCCGATATGCTCCTTGACCATTACCATCTGATCATCTCTTGGCTGTGTAAGGGAGTGACTCAAACCTGGCTGGGGTTTGACTATTTGTCAAAATCCCATTTTTATCACCCTTCTGTCCTTGTTTTACTCCATTTGCCTGAACCCTTGAGCTAAGCATGACCGGAAGATTGTGAGCTTTGATCAAAGTTGTTTATTCAATGAAAGCTAAAGAGGGGCAGTACCAACTGTTGAGATGAAGCTATCTGGGCGAATGTAGTGTATTCTTTTCCCTAGGAATTATGATGAGGTCATAGCATTGCTCCATGTGGGCTTCCAGGAATTCTGGCCTCTGCTGGAGCATAAACTTGTAGGGAATTTCGTTTACACAAAAATCATTGTTTCTGTATTCTATTTCTCATCTCTATTTTTCTTAACTCTTGGCATCTGTTAGTTGGGTATATAAGGACCTGTGGGTTTGCACCAAGACACAAACTTCATCTGTTCAAATCTCTCTTTCATAAATACAAGCTTATACTCATGGTGTGCTTGTCTTTATGGTGCATAACTCACACCAACCGCTCTCAATCACTTTTTGGGCTTAAGTTTAGTCTTTCTTTGACTCTTTGATAAAACGTAGTAGTGGACCTATTGGAAAGTAAAAAGGGAAAGCTGTTATAAGACCATGGAGACATGCTGGTAAGAGAGGGGACTGTACTGTTGCACAATCTCTGTCAGAGATTTTCCTTTCCTTTTTGTTCAAGTGCAATTTGATTTCACATCTTGTACTATTCTAAACCTTTTTAGTGTAACATCAGAATGACTGCAACCTGCCACCCGACTATCTAATGTGAATAAACCTTTTGCAAACAATAGAGAAACAAACCAAAATGAACTTCACAATTTTGAATTCAATTTCAAAATATGTAGAATCGAAGGAGATAGAGGTGAATGTACAAAAAAAATTGAGCAAATGTTTAAAATCATTGGATATCAACACTCTGGTAATATCTACATAAGTGAGGATTTTTTTAGTGTCTTCAATGTAGTCTTCCAGAAGTGGAAAGGTTTTGGGGGTTTCAAGTATCTTAGCTACATTGTGGAAGTCAACCTTATTTCCTTCCTTCCATAATTGGTCTCAAAATGCTTGTTGTTGTTTTGAGAATTTTCTCAAATATATAGTAAAGTGAACTATTGCTCTGGGTACCCCACATTGAGGGCAAAGAGGTGAGATTCCCATCTTATCATTGGTGAGATAATATGATATTGTTGCTCAAGAATGCACTGAGGTGCGTGCTGCACAATGAAACATGCCTTCCAAGACACCCATATCTGTGTTGACAAGTAACATGTAACAAAACATGTCACACATGCTCCTATCCAGTTATGCTTATTGCACAGATTATATAGCTCTCTCAGTTTCAGATCCAGCCAGTGTTTGGGCATGCTTCTTTTCTCTTCTCTGCCCAAACCGTTAACTCCATGTTTTCACCCTCACTATCACATAGGTATGCTGACATCCATGTCGCCAATCTTGCTCATAAATCTGGTGCATCAAAAACCTAACAAGAAAAAAAAATGAAAAGTGACAAAAGAGCTGCATAAGGTTAGAAAATAAAGTCCTTGTTTTGATGCATCATCCTAATGCAGGTTAAAAAAATTATGGAGTTTCCAGTGTATAATAATAAAGGTGCCCCAAGACCCCCATAGCTTGTGTGTCAAAAAACCCTGATAAGCAAAATTGTGTAAGAAAAAAACAATCCCACAAGGGTGAAAATATGTGAGGTCCTAGCTTCAGTTGGCTGGACTCTCACTTAAAAATGCAATGATGGAAGGTTGTTTGAGTCAAAGACTTGGTGAAATCAAGGGTTTCTTCCCCAAGTCCTCCTAGTGATGCACAGACTAGGAGGCAAATGGGCACTGTGAATCCACTGGGTGAGCAGAAGAACCAGCCTTTCTGAAACACAGTGAGAGGGTTGAATCCCAATTTAGGGCTTCACTCAGCATGCACTCAGACACTTTTGTCTTTTTCCTCAACTAGCTCTCTCTCAAGAACCCTAAAGACAAGAGGGAGGAGCTTCCTAGTTGAGGTGCAGTGAAGACAAGGCAGTATGAACCTTGGAAGTCAAGAAAGAATCAAAAGAAGAGACAAAGAGCTCAAGATATTTCTACTTGTTAGAACAATCACCACACCCAGAGTAGGGTGGATGATTCTATGACTATCTTAAAAGAAGAAAGCTCAGGGAGCACTTTGATAGTGTCTCAAGCTGTTGAGGTGTGAAATTCTTAATTGATTGGTGTTCAGATTCTTCTCCTGGAGGGAAGACTTTGGGACCTCCTTTTATATCCTGAGTCTTCAATATTCCTTCACTATAGGCATTTCTCATGTCAGGGGGCTAACCTAGCCCTTGCTGGTTTACCTTGTAATAAATGATATCTCTTATTTACTATGAGTTACTTAAGTTACATTTACACTTCTTCATCTGGTGGATGATACTTGTGTAATGCCATCAGGTGGCTTTACATATGTATCTACAGCTCTCGAAACTGAGCTTGAGATGTGCTTTGATTGTTACACTACTCGTTACATATGTACATTACTTATTACACATGTAATACATATGTTACACTATGTATTACAACTATTCCTCCTAGGTACTATGTATGTACATATCTTCTTTCAGTCTGTGGGACTGTCATGCAGTCCTTAGGGCTGAAAAAATAAGCAGGCTCAATTTTTTTACACATGATCCCTTGCCAATTCATGCATCCAAGTTTCCACTGCACAAATATTGCAAGAAACTCAATGCTGGTGTCTTGAAACTCTAAGATAAATAATTGTGTAATGGGGAAACCTACCAAACAGTCACATAAGGGTGAAAATAAGCAAAATCAATTTTTTTTCAACACCTGATCCTCATACAGATTTATGTACCCAAAAAACTTTTCACTGTAAAATCATTGATGCTTCAAAATACTTCCATAGCCCATACATCAAAAACCTTAATTAAAAGAATTTTTCAAAACAAAAAGCAGCCCTATGAGGGTAGAAATAAGGAAAATTGGTTTTTTGACACATAGTCCTCATGCAAATTTAGGCATTGGAAAGCTTCGACTGCACAATACCACATTTAGCCCAAGACCCCCATAGTTGGTGCTTCATAAAGCCTAATGAAATCCATTGTGTGAATGAATAAACAGGCCTATATGGGTAAAAATGAGCAAAATCAATTTTTGACACATTAACCTCATGCAAATTCATGCAGTGAATGGCTGCCACTGATAAAAAAAAATATCTCTGTTCCCCAAGATTCCCATGGCTGGTGCAACCAAAACCTACCAGATAAAAATTGTGTGAAGGGAAAAACAGTTCTATAAGGTTATAAATTAGCAAGATCAAAATTTTGACACATGATCCTCCCCTCATGCATATTCATGCATCCAAAGGTGTCGACTCTAGGTGCTTTTTTTAGTCCAAACTGGATACTCTATGATTGGTTAGCTTGCATGAGGAGGATGTTGTTACATCTTGTGTTTTGAGATGAATGTATTTTATCATTTCTGTTATGTCTTTTTTTCCTTTCATATATTTTTCTCCTGCCATTTCACGTTCTACATCTTTCACACAACCTAACGTGATGATACCCAGAACTTCTCTTGTTATTTGTAACCTGCTGAATCAGCCTGTCGGATCCAAAGTCTATTCTTCACTACTTAGACTTTGGATTTGATAAATGATGCATATGATGTTAAATTACTTATCAATGCTTCTATGGCTGACTCACAGGTAAGGTTATTTGTTTATTTGTATTTCTCTCACAAAGTCTATTCTTCACTACTTAGACTTTGGATTCAATCAATGATGCATATGATGTTAAATTACTTATCAATGCTTCTATGGCCGACTCACAGATGTATCAAAAACAACGGCATTGTTTTCTACCCTTATACAGCTTTTTTATCTCTTTTCATGATTTTTTATATTGGAGTTTTTGATGCACTAAGAAGAACAGTTCTCTGTATGCAAGCCAAAACCCAATTTTCTAAATTCCGATAAGCAGCCTCATTTCATATCTCTTCAGGACCATAAAAAACCTTAACCACCAGATTCATACAGCCCAGAGCATTTCCAGAATATTTGGTTTGGAAGAAGATTTCCAAGCAGTCCTTGGATGACACCAAGGAAATTGGCACCCAAGGTTTTGATTGAAGGGATTTATGAGGGCCAATACTTCCCTCAATTAATTCCCTTGGGAACCCTTTCCTTTGTAATTTGCATCCAAAGAATTCTCAGAAGTTCTCCTCCAAGCCAAAGCTATACACTATGCCCGTGAAGAGGGCGCCCAATATCGGGGGTCCTCAGATCGCTCGCAAATGTGTCGCAAAAACTGTCTCGATACTGTCCAGGCCAAAAAAAAAGGCCGAAATGTAGAAGTTGGGCGCTGACCAGTCATGCAGATGGCCAAGTAGCACACTCAGGTGTAAGTGGGCTAAGGAAGAGCCTGAACCATCATCTGACTCATTCCATGAGCAAAAGTGAGCAGGAATGAGTAGGAATGATCTGCTCTCTGATTTGGCTGGGGGTCCTCTCCACCAGGCACAGCCTCGAAGACAGGCACTTTTTGGGATGTCTTTTGAATGGTATTAGGGAACTTCAAGTTGGTGTTTTGGATTTCTTAGATGTCTCAAAGTCCTTTCTTGAATCCATAAATTTAACCTAAGATTTACAACAAAACAAGCCACCTTAAAAGGTGGGTCATTTTGTTTTGAGCGGACCCTAAGACTGAAACAAGCAGAAACTGAGCAATTCCTGAGTGATACAGGCCGGTATAAATCACTTCCCACTCTATGTGACCCTTGATTCAACAAAAGGGAAGCATCTTCCAATTGGATCATGAGCCAAGCCCTCATTCGAGTCCTGATTAGTTGGGGTCATGGTGGAGAGATACTCGCCAGTGCCAAATGGGTCTCATCTCACCCAACCCCTTTGACCCAAGTCTTGTCATAAGGCATTCAGGAGGGTTCTGCATAGGCTCTGTGCTGGACACTGCTCTAGCTCAGCATGTGGTGAGGATGGGTTCAGGTGTTGAGGCATAGCATCCGCATCCGTTCTAGCCAGGGCTCCAAAGGTGGCCACGCCAAAAAGTGTTTGATGGCTGTCAACCAAAGACTCAACAGTGACAGCGGTGCCACTCTTGACTCAACGAGGCAAGATTTTTCTATCTATAATCAGGTTTCAAAATTTCCCCTTCCGCTTCCAGGATTCTACCTATCAGGCAAGTCCCTTGTTCGGCAGGCTGTGGATGGTTTAAGAAGCCATACCGACCCGGCCCGATCCATCAAACCACCAACCACCGATGACGGACCGGATCCGAGACTCTGAGAGTGTGTCGGTGGCTGAGATCGGGCTGAGTGACGATCTATGACGAGGTTTATGAAGAAAACACGAAACAAAAAGATATTGATGAAGATTTAAGGAAGGAAGCAGAAGAAGATAGAGAAAGAATATGATATTCTTAACTTCAGTCATCTTGTTATTCATATCAACTCTCTCACAATTAATTCTAAGCCCTTATACAAAAGTAGAGGAATCCTTTAACTTACACGCTTTACATGATTACTTACATCAGTCTACTTGGAAAGCATTCGCTATAGAAGGTGACCACTCAACTTTTACGGGTCCAATCCCTCGTACTTTCTTGGGTTCGATCGTCATCGGTCTTATCTCTTCTCCCATTATTTATATCACTAGAATTACCGGTTTACTAAAATCTAAATTCGGTGAACAAGTCATTGGTCAGCTTCAAGTCCAATTTAATATCTTAAGCTTTTGAATGTATGTCAATGTTAACCGATGACCTTTTTTTTTCTTTTTAGTTCGTGCTATACTGGCGATTATTAATATTAGCTCACTATCTTACTTTGGATTATGTGCTCGTCATGTCTTTGGTCTAACGGTCGGGTCTATGACTCTAATTCTATGCGCGATACAATTTCATCTACCATTTTACTCTTCTCGTACTCTACCTAACATGTTCGCTTTCCCATTAGGTAAAGTACTTTTGAATTTATTTATTTTTGAAATTCTCAACTTGAACTGAACACTTGTCTTGAATTTAGTTCAAGTTGCTTTAGGTCACTTCCTCGTTACTCTTCGTAGATCGAATTCATCTGTACCTGCTCGTAGAAGATTACTTCGTGCAGGTTCATTACTCACTATAGCTGCGATTGTCTTCAGACTTGAACTCTTGGCTCTCTTAGCACCTTTAACCATCCTAGCACTTCTATCACGTTCTGTATCGTTCTGGGACGTCTTTACTCGTGGTTTCTTAGTCATCTTTGCCGCCCTTGGTTTGTTCTCTTCTCACTCTCATTATTGTCAAAGTTGTATTTTCTCAACGCTAACCGTCTGGTAATAATATTTGATCTTTTTCTAGAGGTTACTGTCCCACTCGATTCTTATTTTTGGCAAAAGCTTACTTGGCCTGAAGGTGCTTCAGTTTACTTCAATGTAATCGACGGTCATGCATCAGATTGGGGCGTGAGTTTTTTTTTTTTTTTCTGCTTTTGTCCCGCCCTTTCCCTCTCCCCCAATAAACTGATATATATATGTGTGTATATGCTACTAGGTCATGCCCTGGCACTTTTACTTAACACATTCACTACCGCGATTACTAGGACTAGCTTACCCTCTCTCAATCTTAGGCTTAGTATTAGATCGTAAAACATTTTTACCTGGTTTATGCGCTACTATATTTATTTGTTCACTATCAATCTTAAAACATAAAGAATGGAGATTTATAGTTTACATCATTCCTCTTCTAAACCTTTCTGCCTCTGTATCTATCAACAGATTGTAAGTTATTTTTTTTTCCATGACTTAAAACACAAAAGACAATTTTTACTGATTTGTGATATTTTCATATAGGGTCGGATCTAGGACTGCCCGTTGGACTTTATTTGGTTTATTAGCTTCCATCACATGTTCTCAAACCATCTTGTCTACTTATGTTTCAATGAATAATTACCCGGGTGGTAAAGCTTTACATGATTTACATAAACTTACAAAACTTCAAAATTGTCGGTATCTTCCCATTGTTCTCATCTAATTCAAACACAAACGCTGAAGATTTTTTTTCATTTTTTTTTTTTTTTTTTTTNTTTGCAATTTTGTAGTGAATGGGATTAAAGTATATATTGATGATTTATCAGCTCAAACAGGTGCATCAAGATTTTTGCAATTGAATGATAAGGATGGTGGGGGTACATGGATTTATGATAAATTATCTACTTCAATAAAAGAAGAAATGGATATAATTATAACAGAAGAATCAATAAATGATGATCGGTTTTTATTAGAGAGTTTTACTTTGGCTTTTAATAAAATTCAAATCAATTGGAGAGATTGGCCTTGGATTAGGGTAATTATGGATCAGGAAAGGGTTAAAACTTATATTAGGAAATCCATTTTGCAATCTAGTTAAAATTTTCGTAATGGTTTTTGGAGTGTGATTGGAGGAGAGAGAGGGAGAGGAAGAAACATACTTGACTGAACAAAATGGCTTGAAAGTGTTTCATGCTGTTCTGCTGCAAATTTGAGCTGTATGGACAATATATACCAAGTCCTGGACTTAGTAATCAAGACTTGGTAATTCATTAATTTCAAATAAAGATTAGCACTTTAGTCAAAAAAGGCGGAATAAGTATATGATTTGGTGCATCTAGCCTTGATTGGGTTGGTTGACTCCTTCCATCAACTGGGGTTGAGAAGGGAATGAGAAGTAGGTATTTACAAAGCTTGAAAAGCCTACCTATCTTTATTAAACCCTGTACAAAGTGTTTGCATTGGCAGTGGTACCATCAATACATTTCCACTCAGATGCTCACATCCAAGCTGTAATCGGATCCGGCATCCTATAAAAGATTGCGAGACTTGGAGCACGGAGGGATGCGAGTAAGCTATGGAGGAACACAAAGTGCGGAGAGCAAACAAGTACCTGTGGTACGAGGGAAGCAAAGAACAAATAAGATGGATGAGGAAAGGAAAGACAACAGTGCCGCAACTCAGCCATTTATATGTTCTAACTAGAGACCGTTCTCGTCACTCCAGGTAACACTTGTGTATTGATGGAAGGAAAAACACGTCATACAAGTACGTCACCGAAGATGACATGAAGACATTAGTAAGACAATAGCATTTAAAGGCGCGTCAGAAGGAGAAATGATAAAATGAAACCTTTATACCTGTGATGATTTGAATTTTTTCTTTTTGATTTTTCACATACTTCACAAAATTGGTATGAGTTACATTTACACAGATTGATTTGTTCCATAAGAGATTATTACCTGCTAACCTGGGAAGCTTGGAACAGGAAGAAAAATCCTTATGCACTTGGTTATTTACCAATTTTTGTTTGTCTCAAGCATTATCTATATCAAAACCAAAATGTAGTGTGACATACAATTTTGTTTTGATATATGTGTGCTTGTATATTATCAATGGGGGAATTAGCAATGTGATCAAGTTGAAATGAAAGTCCAAGTTTGTCAGCCCTGAGCCAGTACACCTGTTACTGTAATGTAACAAGTGTAATATTATTGTTGAACTAGATTCTACGGATAAAATGACCTATAGTCTTACTTTAGAGCTAAGTAATAACTGTAGTACTTCTCTAGTTATAATACAAACAGCACACTTTGAGTATGACAGCTAGAAACCTTCACACTCAAGTAGTACCTTCATTCACCGTGACTTATACAAATGTCTAAAAATAATATCCCGCCGGTCTGTCTCCGCCGATTCCCTGGTCTTGAGCACCTGCTCGAAGCCCAAGAAACACGTGAAGACTTCGAAGAGCATGATGAAGTGATGATAAAGATCATCCTGAAAGTCATTCGCAATGACTTCCAAGCTCGACGCAACAACAAAACATGTGAGAGTTACAACAACGAGTATAGCAAAAAAAATAGAGGTCGTGGGCATCCGATGATGATTCCAAGTGTATGTGCAGCTAAGGAAAGAGGTTGATCAGTTTGACGGATATGCTCAACACTTTGACCGATGAAAGAATAGTGGGGCTTCAAGAAAAGCTCGAAGGGCTTGCCAGAACAATAAACCACCACAGGTTTTAATTTCAAAGCCTTTAGATAGAAAGAATGCATTGCTTTATCAGCTCAGAGAAAAAAAATTACTCGCATTTGTTAATCTCTCGGTATACTTGGTCTATGTACTAGGCGGCAACCGCGTCCACAACTGCATAAGTACTGTAGTCTCCTCCATCAGGCCGAAGACTCTAAAAGAGGCGCTGAAAAAGCATCTCCAATCTTCGATTCTCATACATACGGGAGTATGTTCATCCAATGATAATACCAAACGTTTGATGGCATCGGGCGAGGTCCTTTTGCTAGGGTTTTGGAACAACCATTTTATGATCGCTCTATCGAACCGACTCTTCAACATCCTATCTCAATTTGGTCAAAAAGCCCATCAACCGATGTGGCTGTTCAGTCGGTTTACTCCAAACCGATTTAAGATCAGTTCGAAAACTTATTGTTTGACAAGGAAAGCAAACATCGAAAAACTCGTCAGAAGTTTGTAATCTCTTGATTTTTTTTGGATGAATGTCGGTTGCTTTTCGTGGAACTTAGGTCCTACCGTCACCCCATCATCAACCGGCCGTACTCGATATCCAAATGCACACGTCACGGCAGTTTGGAGGGGTGGACCATAGCTTAAGACATTTGTCCAGCAAAGGGCCAAGCAAATGAAAAGAAATTGTCCAGCAATCATCTTTTTTATGAAAACTAACTGTAATTCTTAAAAAAAAAAAAACTGGTTTGTGTGAAGCATTTTTAAGGGGTTTTCTTTCCGAGATGGAGATGGGTTGAAGGATAAAGTGTTGAAGTGTGGTCAATACACTACTGATCCATGCTATGTACACTACACACTCAGTTGACTAACCAACCATAACAGTTGCATAGCTCTTCACATCTGGCACCACGTGCAAAATGCTGTCGCAAAACCTGTTGCGACAAGCCATCGCACTGGTTGTCGCAGGTGTGGCGGTGTCTCTCCACCTTTCTCACTGTCGCACTAAACCTTTATGACACCGCCTTTGGTGTCGCAAACTTTTGCTGCGACAGAAGGCTCCTGATGCAACATTCAGCTCTTATTAGTGTATGTTAGTGAGAGATGGAGATATGCAAATGGGTTGTGAGATCTGCAGCTCCCTGGCTTTGTGAGTTTGCAATTAATGAATAACAAATGTAGCCACTTTCATATGAGAGATTGACCACAAAAGCCCCCCCACCCCACCCATACTACTATCATATAACTTCGAAGAATTTTCTTCTGTTGCCCATTAGAGGAGTGAAGATGAGGTTATAGTTGAAATGATCAAACAAAAATATCATTCATCTATTCCTGTAATTGGGGATCCCATTGGGATGTTGTGGACTGGGACCGCCCACATCGGGTGTCACGTGCCAAGGCGTCACACAACTGTGGCACAGCTCAAGGATAAAGAGTTGAGGCCGGTCAGGAAGCAGGTTCCACATCATTGCCTTGTGTTCCCGCTTACCTTCCGTCCCAAGAGCTTACCGAAGTGACTGCTATATGGGAAACCTGCATATGGTTTTAAATTGAGCTGTCCCATAATGCTGGTATCCAGCACCCAAAGAGCGTGTGCCAGCAGTGTCCACAAAAGTGCCCAAAGAAGTTTCTGTCAGCCCTGAGGACTGCGCAGCAGTCCCACAGACTGAAACCAGGAAGGAACATACATGGTAACCAGGAATAGTAGGTGTAATACATAATGTAACATATGTATTACACATTTGCTGAATAATATACACATATAGAAACATAGTGTAACATAGGTATTACATATATAATGAGTAGTATAATATATGTAATA
>KI572824.1:1517-14656 GCA_000500245.1 Cronartium ribicola 11-2
CCTCAAGCTCTCATGTGTACAGGAGTCTGTTCTCATTTGCACATTGCACAGACTCCTGTACACCTCCGCACCCAACCCACACTCGACTCTCTCCCCTTCAACAATTGCTCCGCCCTTCACCAATATTTAGACACTAAATCTAAAAACAGCCACGAGAATACCTTTTCCCAAACAGCCATGGGTTTTTACAGGTCCTCGATAGATTTGGTGCATGATAGCCCTTAAGGCTCCTAAGTGCACCCTAAGCAATGAATTAAAAATAAAATAAAAACACCAATATTTAGAAATTGGCCCGGGGTGCATTCAATTTGCTGGTCTGGTCAAATCAATTTCGCCCCGTGGACATCAATTTATCCCCGCCGTGTTAGGGGATACAAACAAACAGCAATTCCCCGGGTTTCTTTTCTTTTTTCTTTTTTTTTTAGAATCCCAAGTCTAATGTTTTTGGCGGGCAACCCAACTGGGCAACACTCAAAACTCTCTCAAAATGGGATTCTGGGAAGATAATCCCGGGATTCAAAGTTTGTATGTATTTTCAAAGTTCCTACCCAAAAAGTTGACCAGGTGAACCAAGTTTATTGACAACCTGGTTCTATGTGAGAATTATTTATATACTACTAAGTCTTTTGCTCAGTCAGAAGGCACGAGGACAGTTTATTGAATGTAGCCTATTTAGAAAACAATAATTTGTACTTGAAGGTTATACATACTCAACCATTCAAATCTAACAAGGACCTCAACTAATCACTATGTCGCATAATTAAAATGATTATATCAAGAGACATCAAGAAAATTCCTATTCCATTAATCTTACTCCAATTAAGTTGCTATATATAACAGTATATGTTTACACGTATATGATTGAATAGCCAAAGCCATTCACCATAAAGCCTAATCTGATCTGCTCAATTCTTTCTTGGCTTAATAAAACACAACAACATCAATGACAAGAATGATACAACATTGACAGCAACAAGAAAAAAGGAAGAAAAAAATGATGAAAGAAGGAACGAGAGTGCCATGACTCAAAAACCCGATTGCACTCACAACACCCATTCTGATTACTTGTCCACAGTCCTTGAACATGGGAATCATCTCATCAACTGCTATACTAAATGATTGGTGTGTAAATGGAATATATCTTTAGGTTTCTCGCCCTTCGTGACCGCTGAGTACTGAACCGACTAGTTTGCCTTGTCGTAGGACAAATACTTGAGATCAGGACTGATATTGTAATCTTCGCACCAAACACAAAGAAAAGATTTGCGACTATGTCAGCTCATGAGAGGATGAAGGTGAGCTTGATTGGCTGGTCCCGATCCGTTTCTGGAGCTGGGTGCAAGTGCACCTGCTTGAGAAGTGGTGACCTTGCCTGGTTGAACGTGTCCATTTACAGAGTTCTCAATGACGGGGAATTCGAGGCCGTGACTCAAGCTGTCAATCACTTCATCCACTTCATCTAAACCAATCCCTCCACAGCCTAAGCTGATCAATTTTCGATAGTCGTTGAGCCTGTTAGTCGCCGCAACCTCCAATCCAGCCTCATCACTTTGAGCATTCTCGCTCGACAAGTTGATGAATTCCTTGAACAGTCCAGCTCGCTCATCACGCAAATTGGCCAGATTCGTTCGCAATCGTTCACATTCCCCATCCACATCACCTGGTATCGATAGCAGTTTCATCAAATCACTATTTTGTTCCTCCAACTCACGTAGACTGAAGGCAAGATGTTGTTGATGAGAAACGTTTTGGTGCGGGTCGAGACTTGATACGGGTGGTTGAGATTCAGGTTGAAGTTGATGAATGAGTGATTGCTGTTGTTCTTTAAACTTCTTCTCGCGCTCTTCTTCGTCTCGTACATATTTCTCCCACCCGAATCGATAACGCTTTCCCATCTTCTCTTTTAATTCAGCTTCCAAGGCGGCTTGTTCTGACTTCTTGTCTCCAACTTCAGCCAGGAGCGCTTGGAAATTTGCGAGCTTCTTCTGGCCGTCCGCAAACTCGGTTTGGATACCGGCCAGCACACCGTTGGCATGACTCAAGTCGTTCTCTTTCTCGTTCAGTGCTGAATCGAAGCTGGCAGCGAGTGATTCAATCATTTCGACCATCTGAGGCAGGGCGTAGTTCACCACTTTTTCCCCTGTCTGTGAAGGATGTGGGGGAGCGGGTTGATCTACGTGCACGGGCATCAAAGAGCCTGTGGCACAAGGATTGGAACCAGATGAGGCAAGAATTCCATTGAGAATACTGGACTGGGTGTCGGACGAGTTAAGGTCGAGGGTGGTAGTACTTGGAAGGTATGAAGCAGGCGCAAACCCGCGGAATTTTTCGTCGGCTAGGATGTAGTCTTCGGCTGATTTACCGTCACGATTAGCCACTTTCGGGTTTGCACCATGATCAAGTAAGATCTTGACGAGTCGTTTACTTCGAGATCGTGCAGCCAAAGTCAAGGCCGTCTCACCATCATCATCTTGGAAGTTGAGGATGTCAGCGAGCTCTTTGGGATACTCGCTCAAACGGTTGAGAATGGTTTCAAGATAGTATCGAGCGGCGTTGATTTTCCCTTTCTGTAAAGCGATATCAATTACGTAATGGAAGACAGTCCGGTCGTTCCTATCGATATTAATGGTCGACTGATGAAAAGAGTCAAAGAGCTCTGGAAACTTGCGCAGATCATAATTGTTCGTGAACATCACCGCTCGCATCAGCGCCGTCTGACCAACATGATTCGCGCGGAAGATGTCTGCGCCACAAGCCAACAAGAGCTTAATGATCTTGATTCGACCCATAGCACATGCCCAATGTAAAGCGGTATGACCATCATCATCAATCATCACATTCGGATCAAAGTCGTTTGGTGGGTTGATCAAAAATTCGGGTATTTGGCCTGATTCGGAAACAAAGTAATCCAATATCGCTCTCGCATATTTTGATGATGGGCTAGACGCGTTTTCGTCCGGATAACCGTCCTCGAGAGCTTCATTGTAGCCATCCTCAGGAACATACTCGTCTTCGTATTTTCGTTTAGGAGGTCGACCGTTGCTATCGTCGCCTGCCTCATACTGTTCCCCTGTGTCTCGCGCCTTACCCTTGTTGCGATTAGGCTGATCCGTGACAGCTTGCGGTGGTTGCCAAAATTCTTCCACAGGAGTGGGTGTTCTGCTGAGGGAACGCTCACGTTAGTAGGTGGCTGAACTTGTACATCAAATGACTCTTATCAGGCAAGTTGAAGACTAACCTGTGTAGTTCGCTCTGTTCATCTGTCTGTACAGGTATATCAGGAGTAGCGGAATCTGTCTTGGCTTGAATATAGGTTGCTGTAGTTGATCGGCTGAGTTTGCTTTGACCAGGCCGATTGGTAGAAGTGCTGGCAAAATCGCGTATAGGAGGCATACTCAGGCTCATATCACTTTCAGAGTCAAAGTTCGACCTCGAGTTATTCGTTCGTCTTCCCCCTCCTGCAGGAGGCAAAGTTGCGCTCAAAGAGACTGCCTGTGCACGCGCAGCTGCAGCTGCTTTTGAGAGCTTTCCGCCTCGATTGGAGGGCGCAGTGATGTGTTTGGGCGCCAAAGGAGGCGAATCATTCGCAGAGGGTTGGTAATCGTGGAGAGGTGCCAAAAGATGATCAACTCCGTATTGTTTGGAAAGCTCGACCCCGCGCTCAAAGGGTACCCAAGTCCCTTTTGATATTACGAGAGTCGACAAATAGAGAAATTTGTTGGGGTCCTTTTAGCCTGTATGACACGAAAGCTATAAGAGGTGTTAAGACATACCTTGGTATTTTCCATACCCTCCCTGAATCTTTTCATGGGTCCCTTTTTGAACTTCGCGTTCAAGTACTCGTGTCCTTTGAGGCTTGTCGAAGCCGGCAACTTTTAAGATTTGAGTAGCGTTCTGAGCAAAAAAAAAAACAGAGCTCGACCGCTGAGATTTTGGGCAAAACCATTGATCTCAATCTCGATTAAAGGGGGAGAGAGCCTCACCAGCCATGAATCACTTCTTCGCCTCATGACTGCCACGCCTTTACATGGCATCTCCAATACCGGGACACCTGTAGCACATTTGAGGGTTGTGTCAATATGCAGTGAAAGATGGCATTATACTGGGAATTTGGGGATATCTGATGCTTCCTAACCTGAATAAGTGGCCTATGGTTGGTTTGATTTGATCGTTGAGGATCATACCGCACGTACATCGAGTCCACCATTCAGCAAAACAAGTTCACCCTTGTCAGCTGTGAACATAAAACCATTGGAGGCAGGAAACAAACAGGGAATGCAGACCTTATAGATGACGGGGGGTGCCATTTTGAGTGGGACACGAGACGGAGGGAGGTCAGAGGTTGAGGAGAGTTGAGGGAGAAGAGACGTGGAATGGTTGACCGTTGCTTGGGATCGGATCGACAGGTTGGACCACAGCCAGGGGGTATGATTTGTCAGCAAGTCCAGTCACGTGCCATAAAAAACTGTATAGGCTACTTACTTATCAGTTGTACATATCAGTGTAGCGTTCTACCGTGTCGATCACGTGACCATCATCAACAGCGAGATCACTCAACAATTCCTGTACTGCTTCTGTTTATTTGGAGTGTTAGCCAGAGCAGAAGAAACCACCAGTGAAGAAGACGATCTTGACATGACAGAGGAATTAGAATACTTTGAGCGTGATGTTTTTGCAGATATGGATCCTATTGGCCCACGTCTCTATGTAGATCAAACTGGTTTTATTGCTGCATTCTTTTGTTTCTGGGTTTTTGAGAAGGCCATATCATGTGCTTCATCAAACAAGTCTACTGGTGTATTCCAGATACTTCTGGAGCAACATGATCTGCTGATGATCTTTTCAAGTAAATAAAATGTTTTTTTTTCTTTGTCTTTATTTATTTTTTCTGGATACGACTTAGATTTGTATGCCTAGATTCCAGGAAAGGAACTATATACCAAAAATACAAGGCTTTTGCAAGTTTAAAACACAAATCATTGACTGACACCAGCGGGTGCACGCTCAGTGAGGGTGCGAGAGGGATCTTGGAGGAAATTATTTAGACTCTGACATGAAGCTCGCCCTTGTTGGGTCTAGAGTGTATCCTCCTAACACTGCTGTTTGCCTGGCGCACCTTTCAAAGAGCTCATGAAATTCCTTGATTTTTTATAAGAAGTGGTATGTCCACAAGATCCATAACAAACAGGGTCTGAAAGTGTCAGCGAAGTGCGTTTGTATCACTTTGACCAAGTGATATCTAGTTCTGCACCGGGTGAAATTTGTTTTCTCGAAGAGAAACTTATGTCTGAGTGTATTTCTGTGGCATGCCCCATTACCATGATGCAACTGGTTGCCTTCTGTCACATATCTTTTTCGGATTATTACCCATCAGCATTGTCTGCAGGGCTCCGATGTTGCACGGTTGATTTTGGAGCCTCTTGTGTACACGTCATGTGTGATCAAGGGGGGACTCATGACCACTCCTTCATTTGTGTGCTGTGCCCCATGTATCATGGGCATCGCTCAAGTACCAAAGAAGTGGCTTCACCAAAGACTGAAGCAAGGTTCTCACAGATGTAAATTTCAAGCATAAATGTCCCCTGCAATTTTCGATTATCATTTTTTTCCAGGCAAGCTTTTTCCAAATTTTCTATGATTCAGTAGACAGCACTTCCTTTACCTATCCTCCAAAGCCTACATACAACTTTTTCTAGGATTCATAACCAACGATTTCACTTTCAATTGTCTTTCTTTGCCCCTCACAGCGACTTTCAACAGTTTGACACATTTGCGCATTTGTCTGCACACAAATCAATTCTTTTGTTTGTTTTCTCTTTTTTCGTGCTAGTTGTTTAGCAACTTCACTCCCTCCTTATACCCATCCTTTGGATACCACCTACGACTGTCATCAACATACTTAAAAAAAATCTACTTCAATTGTTTTCTTTGCCTTTCCCAACAACCTGCTACAATTTGTTAAACTTTTGCCTTGACGGAGATAATTGCTCTCGAAAAATTTCTCTTCACACGGTATAAAACAGTCGTTCATCTTCACTCTTCTCTTCTCAGTTCGTGAACAACTTCATCCTACTATTTGTTACCTTGGCTTCATAAAGTTGCCGATTCCACCAAGCAGACCCTTGGAGAGCTTTACTTACACAAGGTCTTCTATCAGCGAATTCAAGACAACTTACACCAACAGAAACGACCTTTCCCCCCTAAAGCTTCAATTGAACTTCCCTTTCAACCCTTGGGCTCTGGTACGTAAATCTAGTTGCAAAGCCTTCCCGAAACGTTTTAGGCCACTGGCCTTCACCACAATCAATCACGGTCTGCACCTGCTCCCTCATGTGTTTCCAGAGCAATTTATCTGGGATTAAGGCAAACTTATTAAAATAACTCCTGCCTTTTCAAAAATGAAAGGTATTACACTCCTCCTCGCATTCTTCAACTGGACCTTTTCATGCATTTGGGAGCCCGGTCCCAATGCTCTCAAGTGTCCGGGTGTTCGGGGGCGCAGATGAAACATTCAAGGCCGCCAATGGAGCTCGTACGACAGAAAGTATTCCTGAGGCAGAACTAAAGTGGTTAGAGTTCCGAGGTGCAGCTGTTGACGTTGAGTCAGTGCGAAGCAGCACGCGGCTGGAGTAAGCAGCAAAGAGACAGTACCTGCTCAGAGGCGGAGGTACGCAGTGAGACGAGGAAAAAGATGCGTGATGATGAGCTGAGGAGAGACAACAAACATCGCACACACGCATGGGTATTTATACTCGTCGAACTGGTTGAGCACACTCAAGAACCGCACATGGTCTGTTGCCCCAATTGGGCGAAACATTGAAAGCAAAATAGAAGAAGAAAGAAAAGAAACTGGAAAGGGAACCTGTTACGCTATCTAATCCGACCTTGGTGAAACCTTTGGTAAACCTCATGGTTTGTTGAATTAGCAAGGCTGCCCCTTACACCGAAAGGGGACAAGTCGTTAAGAGAGACTGTGTCGTATTCAGGAAACAAGTTTGGACAATGTAGTTCCCCTGTTCCTATGCCAAAAAGGGAACAGGTGATTCGGTTTAGGAGAGGAAAGCATGTTCGCCGGTGTAGTGTACTTCATGTTATAAGAGCAGCAAAGGATTTGTGAAAGCCATTCTGGCCAAATTTTAAAGTCGCGAGCTTACAATACATTTCCTCTTTAACATGTCAAACGTATTACAAACACCATCGTAGGGGCTGATCAAGTGCAGGGATTAAAGTCTCTCCGGAAAGGTGAAAAGTTTAATCTTTCATACGGTGTTTGAAGGTTTTCTTGGGTGCTGAAGGCATAATCATGACCCTTTTTTTATTCGGGTGGTGATATTGCCTCAATCAGAGTTCAAAAGTCATCAGGAAAATTAGGGGAAGACGGTATGCAAACTCCCAAGTTTGGATCAAATACAAACGGAGGTCCCACCAAGATGAAATCAGATCCCGAAACAGTATTGAAGGAGGCTGAACAAGCTGTCAATCAGGCATTTGAAAAAGCTTCTACTGAAGCCCTACAAGCTATCAATACCAGAGCTGATGGGCTTAGGGAAACGACGTATATCCGCCGAGTCAATCGAGTAGCATAGTTGAGGGAGAAAAAGATTCTTAGAACGGAGGCAATAAAAATTGCAACAAGGGAGTTGATCGAAGAAGAAGCAGCAATAAACCCTGAGGTCATGAGATTACTGAAGACTCTGCAGGAGGCTGATGCTAAACAACTGAAAGCAAGCAGGGACCTTTTGAGTAAGGAGAAAGCAGCAATAAATCCTAAAACCACGAAATTACATCAGGCTCCGAAGAAGGCTGAATATAAACAGCCGAAAGCTCCGAAGAAGGCTGAATATAAACAGCCGAAAGCTCCGAAGAAGGCTGAATTCAAACAACAGAAAGCAAACGAGCACCTGAGCAGTCGGAGGCCGGTTGCTATATATTTTAAACAAAAATTATGGCCAGGTGAGCCAGTGGCTTGTTTATCCCCTCAACAAACAAAAAGATTGACACATATATCGCTTTACCCTTCAGCATTCAAACAAATGCACTCAATGGAATATGGAAAGTCCTGGGTACAGCTTCTCAAGAGTTTGGCTCTGAATATCATTAAAAAACCCAAACCTTGGTCAATATGAAAAACATGGGAATAGGGCGCCTTTGCCTTCCTTAGTGTCAAAAATGGCGCAGGCCATAGCTTCTCTTCTTTAAAGCGTCCACACCTCAGCACTCTCAACATATTTGGCTTGGAGAACAATTTCTGAGCACTCCTTGGATGCAGATTCCAAGGGAAATTATCAAAGCGCAAAATTGCCCCTGATCACATCCTTGAATCAAAACCTTGGGTACCATTTCCCTTAGAAACTTTATCCAAGGACTCCTCAAAAACCTCTCTTCAAACAAAGGATGGTCGTAGTGCAGCAGTGGCTTAAAAGTCATGTGGTTAGAGGCCAGGTGCTGACTATCAATGGCTCAATATGTACATATCAAAATATTGATAATTTATTTTATTTGTGGAGTTTTTTTTGCTTATGTAAGACTACAAAAAAACAATCGGTGCCTGCTATACCTTCATCCAAACTTTCTGCAAGTTTTTAGGCCACCTAGCCACGGCCTGTTCAACTCAAACCACTCATTAACCCTGTTATTTTAATTAGGCTGTAAGTCGAAAATGGTCAATTCCAAAGTTGGCAAGCAATGCCGTTGATGTTTATTGCACAAATACATGAAAGCTAAAAATCCATCGTACCCCCTAACCTATACAGATGAAGGTCCTGTCCGTACCACACTGTCAATTTTATGTTTCAGCTTTACTCTTGCTACAGGAAATTCCCTAACATCCTCAAGACTGACAATTTCTCAAGGGATTCTTGACCTTCACCGGTGAGTCTCACATGGCTAGAGCTAAAGCCAAACTACAACCGATCACAGTGACCTTAGCACGCGCCCCCAATATAGGGGGCAGTCCAATGATCCCTAATTTGTTTCAATTTGGGGTTTTCCCCAAAAAATGGGCCCAATCGTCAATTTTAGGTCTAAGAAAAACAAGCAGAATTATATGCTCAACATTTTTAGCATCGCTCAAAACCCCGTGTCCCTCACTTTTGCTCATGATGTGCCCCTTAAATCTCATCCCTTCTATCAATTCATTCTCCTGAACTCAAAGTCCTCCATTTGGACCTGACCTCAAAGCCTGCCCTGGTTCAACAAACCGACCTTGAGGCGGCTGTTGGCCCACCAAATAAACCTCACAAGCAATATTTCTGAGCTCTCAGTGTTGATTCGGGCCCGGTCGGAGGTAGGTTGAATTTTTTTACAAGAAATTGCGAAAGAGAATCAAAAGGGTTTAAGATCTCGTGAGAAGCAAAGCTCAAAATTGGAAAGCGCCTGACAAAGTTCCATCAATCATACCTTTCTCTTAATTAGCAACGTCAAGAATGCTAAGATATTGAGCCAAGGATTAGCCAGGTATCCAACGCTCTCTATCAGCTCGACTTATGCCAAAGCCTCGCACCAGAGCATTCAATTCCCAGGGGTCATTGAATTAGCTGCTTTCTTTGATCACTTGGACGACACCCAAGCTCAATAACTTGAAAAACACCCGCTTGCTACCGCATGTGCTGGATATCTTGTTTTACAACTTCTTGCTGTTGGTGCCTTTGGTCACTTGGAAAATACAAAGGTGCTAGTTTTAAGCTTTGGTTTCTGGGCGAGCCCACTGCAACTACTACTTCTCAGTTGCCGCCACATCCCACAATTCCACCAATCTTGATTCTCAACTTTCTGATCACGCCAGCGCCTTGATGCTACCCTTCAAAAGTGAAGCGGATGACGTCAATCACGCTGTCCATATTGGTGCCCATTTCACCTCTTGGCAAGCAGAGAAGCCTATCCTGACCAACGCAAAGACTACTGATCTTGTCTCAGTGTTACTTCTTGCAACTCTCCACCGCCAAAATGTTTCTTGAACCAAGCTGTCTACCCGCAGGCAACATGTCTACCTTCCATTCACAACCAGGAAGTTTTCTAAGAGAACTTGTGACACATTGATCCCTTTTCTGTCGGAAGTGTGCCATACAAACTGGCTCTTCAATTGGAGAAGCTGTACATCTCCGGGGACGGTCCTGAAGAGTCTATTCAACTCTTATAATCAGCCATAATTGATGGACGCTTGACAATGGAAGATGTGGCTTTGAGAGGCTCTGAAAATCTGGTGACTATTCCCAAGGGCAATTATATCAAGCTTCCGGTTGACCAAGCCAACCGATTTCTCAAGCCGACATGGTCTCCTCTTCAGGACCAGGTGTTCAACGGTACCGTGCATTGAGTAGTGTTCCGTGATGAGACAGTCTACCTGAATGGAGTTTCACATTCTAGCGTTGGAGCTGGCGGCAATTTGACCAATAGCTTCACTTCAACAAGCCACACGGTGCTTGACGCCAGCTCGCGATCCATGACTCACCTTATCCAAGCACGGCTAGTACGTCGGCACGACTTTGTACTGTTCACTTGTAGCAGCCATTTTGTGAACTATCGAAGTAGATGTTTCCACCAAATGTATCTTTGTATGGTTGCACGTCTGAATGGTGCTTGTTAGTGACGGGAGGGCGTGGTGTAAAATTTAAGTTTGTTAGTAGTATTTAGCGGAACAGTACCATCAACATCAAAAAATCTCGAAAATCATGCATTAGATGTATCCATACTCAAGGTCCCGCCACCTCTCTTCAAGAGTGTGTGTGAGGCAGGGCTTGGGGCAGGTGTTAGTGGGGCAATGTGCAGCACTTGACATACTTGGTGTAGTTGAACAAGCCAAGCTGAGTGTTGAATGTGACGATTGATACTGTTGACCATATTGATCATACCTTGCCTGAAGATTCTACTTCCACAATGTAGGTGTGGAAGTAGAATTTATGGAGCCGTTAACACAGTGTGTTCACCCCTGATCATGGCTTGATTGAGCCACCTAGCCTATCTTGTACATACCTAAGACAAGCTATATCTGCAGAACCCATAGTGATTTTACAAGATGTTTAGCCGGCCTTGTTCACTATAAGGCGGGCATCTCCGGGTCCCACCAATCTTATGAGGTTAGATTGTGGGCCACATCCAAAGACCTTAACCCTGCACAATAGATTCCAAAGAATCAGGGCAGGTGTCCAAGATGCACCAAGAAGCCATTTTTGTTTTGTTTTGAGTTTTATACTAGCCTCTGTTGCACATCTTATCCAAATTTAAGGTGAACCAGGACATCAGCTTTTGATTTGCTGAGATGTAAGCTTGATTATACCGCCAGGAGAGGCACAAAATATAACTAAAAATCATAGTAGGTTCTTCAGTGTGATTTGAGTGCTGAGTGATTCTATCAGATTTTTTGGATCAATTTTTGTCATTGAAAATACAATTCTGATTTGGGGCCTTCTCACAGGCAACTGCAATAAACAGCACATATTCTAGTTCATTGGTTGGGTGAAAGATGATGTAAATGATGCAGAAAAGAATAGAAAAAATTGAGGAGCAAAAAAATCAAAAAATCACCAAGCCTTCCTACTAAGTACTATCATGCTCCTCATTTTTTTTTTTTTTTCTACATCATTTACATCATCTTTCACCCAACCAATGCACCTGAATATATGATTTTTGCTGCATTTGCCTGCCATAAGGCCCTAAGTTAGCATTGTATTGTGAATGACAAAAATTGATCCAAAAAATCTGATAAAATCACTCAGCACTTGAATCACACTGCACTACTAACAAAAACACCTAGGATATGGTTGTTCTAGAAATCTTAGGACAAGATTTTTCCTAGATGATCCTTGTCTGGAAAAGAGAAAACTATGAAAAAAACTGTCTGAAGAAATCTAGGACAAGCTTGTCCTAAATGTCTTTCTTGGCAGTGTTGAAGAAGCTACTATGATTTTTGAGTACAGTTTGTGCCTCTCCTTGCAGTATAATCAAGCTTACATCTCAGAAAGTGAAAAGCTAATTTCCTGGTTCACCTTACATTTGGATAACATGTGCATTAGAGGCTGGGAACAAATTCCAAAAAAAAAAAACTGAAAAAAACCATTCAGCCTCTTGGTGCATCTTGGGCACCTACCCTGATTCTTTGAAATTGATTGTGTAGGCTTTAGGTCTCTAAAAGTGATGCAGAATCAAAAATTAATCTTTCAAGGGGCAGTATTCTGATTGGTTATTTAGATCCTGAGGTTGCTGAACAAATTTGAAAAAAAACCAGAAACATTGTGGCAACATCAATTTGAGCCATATTGAGCCCACTGTGATTTCTTCAGATTTTTACTGGCACATGAAACAAGGTAATTCATTGCAGAAGTCTCAAATTCCAAGAACTCCTAGTTTTCCACTAGGAATAAGTGAAAATGTTTGTAGTGTGGTATAACCCTGCTTCATTAATCTTTGCTTCTTGCCATCCAGAACAGGCCTAGATGCCATGAGAACCAAGGGGTCAACTCTCAACAATGCATCAGCCACTGAATTACTGGTGCGCTGAAGGTACTTGAAATTAAGGCATAATGGGGAAGAGTCTGAAGCAACCACTTCTGACACCTACCAAGATTCCTTTAGGAGAGCAAATTGGTAACAGAATGATGGTCAGACATAAGCTTAAACTTGAGCCCCAACAGAGGAATGCACCCCATATTTGAGGCAAGAATAACCCCCAGAAGCTCCTTCTTGTGCACCGGGTAATATCTTGGCTCCAGTCATGTTCTGTCTATTGTAGGCTCACATCCCCCATTGACTGGTCACCTGCAGACCAGGAAACACCATTGAATTTCAAGCTTTTTTCAAGAGCTTTCAGTTCTCCTTCCAGTGCAGCATAGGCTACAGCACCTTGAACAAAGATATCTTTGGAATACAATATGTCTTAAAGTTATGTGCCAGAAAAGGAATGACTAGACCAGGATTCAAACCTGGGACCTCATCATAAGCTGAGACACAGTGCTAGAAGTGCTGCCTTCGACCACTAGGCTATCCAGTTGGTGTCCAGATGTGAAGAGCTATGCAACTGTTATGGTTGGTTAGTCAACTGTGTGTGTAGTGTGCATAGCATGGATCAGTAGTGTAATGACCACACTTCAACATCCCCCCGTGATCTGTGCATGTAGAGTCATGTGTTGGGTAGCCTAGCCAAA
>KI572841.1:4769-15081 GCA_000500245.1 Cronartium ribicola 11-2
TAGGCTCGTGGTTTCTCTACTTACTCATCTTTCTCATTACATCATTCAAGGATGACTCATTCATTTGAAATTGGCTGAATCTGTTTGTTCTCTCTCGTGTCTTATTGGTTCTGTCTGTTTCTCTTTCTCCATAAATAGTTGTCCTCTCTTGTGTGTTTTTCAATCATCATTATATTCAATCATTTTATTTACCTTACATTCATTAGAAACTATTATTCTTTACATACTAGCCTCGAGAACTTACCATAATTTACCTGTTTGCTTTGATTGTCCCCAACCCTTTCTTAGAGCCTCTTTGAAGATATCTTTCTCTGTCTAGTCCTGCTAAAGAGTCCTGTTTCGTGATTTGTAAGTCTTGATTGACTTAATCATCTGAATTTCTATCAGGAAGTGAATCCATATATCACTATAAGACCTCATTTGGCACGTGATATATCCCACTTCCTGACAACATAGGTAATTACAAGTGTAACATAGGACATACACATGTAAACACAAGTGTAATCAGATATTTCTACACATCTGTCACTTATGAACTTCAGGTTCAGTCTTGAGGGTTATAAGAAGAAATGCTTATGATAAAGCCTAGACACAGGCCTTGTAATAGGCTAAGAACAGTAACTTGTAAAACCACATGTTGACCAAGGTTGTATTGTACTAACATGAAACCCTACCCACAAGGAGCCACAGCTTAGTAGTGAGGGAGAGAGAAGGCTGAAGGGTATAAATACCCCCTTCCTTCTCAGCAAGGATTCCCCTCTCCTCACTTTCAACCATAACCACTAAAAAATCACCACCAGCGGAACATTGAGGATACTTTAATTTAGTAATCTGCTCAATAGTCCAAGGTGTTAAAGGTGTGAGTAACTAGAGGTCAAACCCCAGGTTGGTAACCTGAGAGTCCTTTAGACCCCTTTTCAGGAAGGACTCGCAAGGGAAAAGATAAAACACCAAAGCAGAAGTGGAGCACTCTGCTCTCAGAGAAGTATTGGAGCCAAGCAGTTTCTGTGCTCAACTGTAGCCCTCCTTCTGCACCTAGAATAAGGTCACAGTGACCCAGTCCTCTCAAATTCCTCTCCTTAGAGGTAATCTAGCTGAAGTCTACACTTGGGTGTACCAAGTGTAGACTGAATCTCTAGCCAGACAAGGGCCTGATAGAAGCCTCTCCCTTACACAAATATTATTGTTCTGAATGAGTATGAGATTTCTCAAGGAGTTTTTCCAAGGCTTACACATGATCAGTCTCAGATTGGTTGATTTTGGGACCAAAAAAAAAACACTAAACTGGACAAGATTTTTTTTTTCTAAAAAAAAAAAAACTTTAGCTCTTCAATTACGGACTTTGCCTGAGTGATGCTCCAAGAGTCAAAAAGGATCAACAGCATCCTCAAGTGATTCATCTTCAACAGGTGTGTATTTTTAAGCCAGTGGCGGTGGGCGCAAAGGCTCTCTTTTTTCTGTGGGCATAGGCATCTCAGCTTTGGCTGGTTGAGTTTCAACCTCAGCATTCAAAAGAGCTGTAATGCTAATCCAGTTGGCCAGGGAAACTCTCTTTAAGTCTGTGGAACACATTCAGAAGAATGAGCTGGTCATCAAGTGCTACAAGCACTTTTTCAAGATCAGGATCTGTGCCAATGATGGATTCAAGGTTCACCTTGTCAAAAGTAATGTGTATCATATAACAGTGTTCTACCTGCGTCCAATCGAAAATGCACCGAGTCAAATTTACCACGCGCTCGCCGTATAGGTCGAAAGCGAAAGGGGATCTCATTCACTCGGATGATTGTAGCTTTGAGGAAACAGGAAGGGAGGGCTCAAAGACGCGGATTAGTTTTATTGATGACTTTTCAAAGGACACAACCGTCTACCCTATGAAATGCAAAGACCAAGCCTTCCTCTGTTTTAAGCGATTCAAAACAAGCTTTGAAAACCATAAGAACTGTGTCATCAAAAGCCTACGAAGCGACAATGGAGGGGAGTGTGTCTCTAGGGAATTTGGAAGCTACCTCCTTGACAGTGGGATTATCCACGCAGCTGGACCACCTCACTCCCCCCAGTTGAATGGGGTAGCTGAACGAGCAAACAGGACGCTTTGCGAAAAGGTCCGTTGCTCCCTAGTCAGCGCTGGCGTACCGAAGTCCTTCCGGGTCGACGCTCTCAAGCATCTACTACACACAATAAACTCGGTACCCTGCAACACCCCAGCGGGATTCAAGTCCGCAAATCAGGTCAACGGGCTACCGACAGTCAACCTGTCGAATCTCCATCCTTTCGGATGTATGACTTGGTACAAGGTACCTGAGGCCGACCGCAAAAAGCTCGATCCCAAGGGTAGAGCAGCCATGCTGCTTTCGTACATAGGAAATGGTGACGGTTATATCCTGTGGGATCTGGAGAAAAAGAAAGCAATTAAGTCTCGAGATACCCTATTCCGTGATACCCTATTTCCCTCCTTGTCACCCCTAATTAAAGACCCACCTAATAGCATCCAGGTGGAAGTTGAATGGCCGACCAGGGAAGAGGCGAGCCCCGCGTTCACCCCTTCCAACGACGTAAGGAACCCCCACATTGTTCGATCTGATAGGCGTCTTGAGACCTCAGTCCATAACCCTCTTAACCGGCACCCACCTCTCATAGCCTTGCCGGATCCCGACGATGAACCACCATCACTACCCCCACCAGCTCCAGCTCGACCTCCCACTCCTGAGCCATCACCTACCCCTGCACCTCGCCGGTCAAGACGTGCCAAAGTGGCCCCCAACCGCCTTGGTGAGTGGGCCGAATCGGCTCAGCGTGACGACATCGACACTTCGAAGACGTGGAAGCAGCTACTCCACTCTCTCAACAAAGCCAAGTGGCTTAAGGCCACGGAAGACGAGCTAGCATCTCTAATCGGTTTGAATACGTGGAAACTTGTCCCGCGTCCCGAAAAGAGAAAGGTCATCAACTCTAAATGGGTGTTCAAAGTGAAACGACGTGTCGACAACACCATCCTCAAGTTGAAGGCCCGACTGGTGGCAATGGGCTATACACAGGAGAAGGGTATCGACTACGACGAAGTATTCGCACCTACGACGAGACTTGAAACCCTGCGTCTTATCCTAAGTCTCCTTGCTTCGAGAAAGTGGTCCGGCTTCCAGGTTGACTTCAAGACGGCGTTTCTGAACAGCAAACTTGAAAACGTAATATATATGACTCAACCACCGGGCTATGAAGACCCAGACCACCCAGATTGGGTCCTGGAAGTGGACAACTCCCTCTACGGCCTCACACAATCGCCTAGACTGTGGAACAAAGCTCTCCACGCTGCCCTATTAGAGGCTGGGCTAACTCAGTCGAAGTTCGACCCTACACTTTACTTTAAACTCCTCAACAACAAGCTGGTATGTGCAATTGCAGTGCACGTCGACGACCTGGCTGTTGTCGGTGAAAATAGTGTAATCCAACCGATCATGGTCAAACTCGCGAAACAATTCACGATCGGGTCTCGGGAGGAACTCCACCAGTTTCTCTCGCTAGAAATCACAAGGGACATAAAAGGGAGAAAAGTATTCGTCTCTCAGGAACATTACATTGCTGAACTTCAGGAGAGATTCCTCGGCAACGATCATCTAGCGTTATCAACCCCGACAAGTATCACTTTCAAAGATCTCAAGAAGCGAGATGAACTCGAGAAGAAGTCTCCGGGCCACTGCTGCAGCCATCTAGGGGCTCTTCTATGGGCAGCGCAATGTACGAGAGTTGACCTCTCCTTTGCCGTTGCTCGCCTATTACAATTTCTCCACGACCCCTCAGCAGCTCATTGGGAGGCCACCCTCCGAGTTCTCAACTATCTCGTAGCCACAAAGTCACTACGATTGTGTCTCGGCGGAGATCTTGTATGTAACGGATATACCGACTCAGACTGGGCCGAAGATAGAATGGACAGGAGGTCTACTTCAGCCCACACCTTCCGAATCGGCTGTGGGGGTGTTTCGTGGAAGTCCAAGAAGAAACCGACTGTCTCCCTATCCAGCACCGAGGCGGAATACAAGGCCCTGTCGGACTCATGCAAAGAAGCGTTGTGGCTCAAACACTTGTTCACCGAACTCCACCTACGACCACAAACCGCGATTCCTCTCCTCGTCGACAATGAAGGTGCCAAAGCGTTGGCTGGGAATCCCGAACATCATGCAAGGACTAAGCACATCGATGCAAGGTATCACTTTATACGCGAATGTGTCAGTCGGGGCGATGTCAGCGTTAAACATGTGCCTACAAGGGATATGTTGGCAGATATGCTAACCAAACTTCTCCCGCGTGTCATGCTGGAGCGTCACCGCACTATGTTTGGAATTGTCTAATATTTTTTTTTTTACAAATTTTTTTTTTTAATTTTTTTTTTCTTTCTTCTCCTTTTTTGTCCTTATGTGACCTGTTGTCAGCAAGGAGGGGTGTTGAGCTATAGCTCCCTGTATGTGTATGTCCAAGCGTGCTTCCTATAGCTCAGTGACACTCTCGTGATATGTTTCCCTGTTTATTCTTCTTATACCTGGAGCCTGATGTATGGTGGCTGTTTTTCTTCATCCTTCATTTCATCTTGTCACAACCCTCCACGTCTCCACTCTCGTGTACACTGTGTGTTGTGATTGAATGCCCCAGTTGGAAAGTAACTGTCTCATGAGTTTGCTTATTTCAATCATCACTATCATCCTGTGTAATTAAGTTCCAATTATTACAGGCCCTGACTTTGCCTCTAGTTGGTTTACCAAATAATAAAAATAAAAAATCTTTTGCTGGAATATCTGGGTTGTCTTCATATCTTCAACTGCTTTCATCAACAAGTTTCCTTTGGTTGTTGGCCTTGAAAGCCCAGATAATACCAGAATTGCAAGGTTGAAGTACACTGGCAATATTAGATGGGAAGAAGACACATGTAATGTGAGATAAAACAATGGTGTTGACTGCTAATGTATTTCCACTGAAAAATTATTGAGAAGGAGAAGTATCTGTTGTCCCTCATTGGACATCTAATTGTTGAACTGTACCAACCAATTGCCAAAAATGATGCCTGTCATCTAAGACTTTGAACTGAATGTGTAATCAAAGTCCCACAAGTCAGCATCACAACCCCCCAAAACAATGTGAACACCAAGAAAAACCTATTACAAGTGGCTCAACCTAATCTGTGCCATCAGCATTGCAGCAGAACAGGTAAATGTGATGCTGCTTGGATCCTTTCATGCCACTTCAAGGTATTCTTGCACGCAGCATGCAAGGTTTCTACTGAGGCAACCCGCCACAGCATGCGGGTTACATTGGCTGTAACCTTACATTTTTCCTGTAAAAATACCTTGTAGGAAAGTGTGCGAGGCATATATGTTGGTAGTGGGCTGGCTGTTGCAGCTGTAGCTAACTTGTGATTTGGAGGCATTCTAGAAGAAGAGAAAGGTTTGAGAAGAAAATGAATAAGAAAAAAAAAAGACAAATGAGAAAGGTTGAGAAACAAACAGAGGATGTAACACCACAAGAGACCAGTCTCATTGGCATTGTACACGTTATGGAGTGCAAACCCTTTTGTCAACTCAGTCATATTTTTCCTAGCAGTTTTGACATCCTTGGCATCCATAGAACCTGCTTTTCCTTGCATCTGGAAGTTGTACATCTTGTACCTCTTCTTGAATTTGTTGAAGCAGTCAATTGCAAGTACTTGGCCTTGATGTCAAGAAGCTCACCAAAGTGAGGTGCTTTCTGTTGAAGGACTTCTGCAGTGATGATGAGTTTATTGGCTCACACTTTAAGGACCCAGTGGAACATGGCTTGTCCAAGCTGTGGATAGTTTACTTGGTGTACACATTTGACAGAACTGTGGCCAAGCTTTGTGCTGACACAAATCAAGGTCTGTAGTTTGAACCATTGGCTGAGGTAGACCTGATTGAGACCAAAGTGAACAACCATCTCTGCTTGAGTTTTCTTATGTTTGTAATGCCAGATGATCACTTCTCTTTTTTTTTCAATCAAGCGTATAAGTTTGGCATTTCACAGATTGGTCCTTGCCAATTTTCTTTGCAAGAAAAACTAGAGCAATTCTTCTAATGTGGCAGCAAAACAAAGGGGTTGTCTACTGTAGTGGTTTTCTATTTCGCCAAAACAGAGAGAAATTCCTCATCTAGAGCTGATGTAGAAGTTGAAAGAGACATAAACACCAGATTATATATGGATAAAATTTCAATGTAAAAAGTTCACTTACATTCTTTAGCTTTAGTTTTTTCTTCTCCTTCACATGCCTATTTTCTTACCTTCTTATTCCATTCAACTTTTTTTTTTTCCTAAACAGAAAGTAGTCAAGGTACAACATTAAACTCAGTAGCACCTTCCTCTACATGAAATAAATAAATAAATATGAAAAGCTGAAAAAGATCAAAAAGATCAAAAATTAAAAACCAAGATCAACTGACTTATCAAACTTTCCAAAATCCCCTCAAGTTTTACTGGTAGTAGGAGTCTATTGTGAGAAATCTGCCAGGTATAAGTTTTCTTTTGAGTTTTAGTCAGAAAATCTTAGAACACATTCCAGGCTGTACTTTTCACCCTCCAGGTGTTTTCTTGGAGTCTTTTGTGAAAAAATCAACCCCATAGACCACATCCATCTTGTTCACCTCCCCCCCCCCACATTTACATCATCAGGTGAAACAATACGATGGCAGTTGAAAATATTAAATATTTGACCATCATGTTTGGCTTATAAGCCTAGTAGAGGTGATTTCTGAGCAAGGGAAAGAATTTTTGACAATAATTTGATTAACAGTTAAATTAAGCATGACTGATATAAAGATCATTACCGCTAAAAAAATGGTTAGGTCACTTTCACTACTGATATAAAATTATGCTTGTGTAGCCAATACTTTAAAAAAAAAAAAGAAATTGTAATGTAGTGACCAGGGGCAACTTCACTCACCACTGGCTATTATAAATTGTAAATAAATAAGTTCTAGGGTAGAGTTATATAATATATAAAGAATAGTGATTGCTTTATCACAGTATCCATAATTCACCCCACCAGCCTCAGGGGCTCTCTGAGCTTTGCATTTCTGTCACCAAAGTGTCTCTCATAGAGATCCCAGCATATGAAATGAGTAAAGATGTTAGCACAAGGGAGTAACTCAGCCTCATATTTTACTCAACTCATCCACTACCCATTCCACTCAGCCTCAACTCATTCTCATATGGGGTGAGGGGTAAGCCATATGACAAGGGAAACTGACATAGTTGATAAGAGAGATGTTGAGGGAGAGTGCCACATGTGCAGACCATGCTTAGGTTAAACATGAGTTTGAGCCCATTTTTGGGGGGAAAACCAAATCTGACCCTAGATGCGAGTGATCAGAGTGCCCCCGACGTGGGTGGCGTGAGCTACGGACACTGTGTATTTTTTCAAATAAAGCATGTAAGTTTCTGTAAACAACGATTTTGTAAAAAGTTTAAGAAAGCATTAATCAAGTAATATTTTTCTGAATGGTTTGATAGCTCGGAATTGTTCTTCAAAAATTTAACAGGAAGTTTTCATCCACTTAAACTACCTACTCCAAACCACAAAAGGTGTAGAGTAATGCAGTTTCATTTGGTTTGCTTACACGTTTTTATTCCACTATAAAACCAAGACTTTCTGATTTTGGTTTAACAATGTACGCATGGGGAAAAATGGAATGAACCCATAGGCTGATAACAAGCATTTATCATAGGCTTAGAACTCATAAACTATGGTACGGAACATGTTGATTCAACAGTTACAGTCAATCCTCAACATAGGTTTGATCCAGTCACAGTTCTTTCCTCAATTGAATACAAGGCAGAACTTTACTCGCTCACTGAAATAAATTCAACAGTCAAGGTAAGTCATCAAAAAATAACTTTCTTCAATCATAGAGAATTTGAAAAAAAAAAGATAAAGAAGAAATCAAATACGTACTATGTTTCATAAATACACGTTGGACCCCATTTTCTTTACCAGCTTGATCAAGTTCTTTTACTTCCTCATCAGTTAAATCCTGTTTGTTGTCTAAAACAGTCTCCAAGTTTGACTTCATTCGTTCCTCCTTTCCACTGGTCGTAACTACTATTGCACCATGAGCTTTGGCCCATTTAAGTAAGACTTGACCGGTGGTCAGTTGATGATGTTTGGCGAGGCGTTCTAGGATAGGATCAGCTTTTCCACCCGCTAATTTTACGACGGGCTGTTGCGGTCCATAGGCCTATAAAGAGATGTTTAAAGACATTATTAAACGAGCAACACAGCAAACCATTGATCAATAGCTGATCCACGTTAAAAAGGTGCTCAAGAGAGCATTCATTGTATACCAATACGAACAGCTAAGGTGATTCCTTCCTTATCCATGTATTTCACGAGTGACTCTGCCTCGGCCCAGACGTAGGGATGAAATTCAATTCTGAATGATTCGAGTGATGCCAAAGGGTAAGTTAGAATCCTGACAAAAAGCTACCACCAATCCTACGAGAAAAACAGAAAGTCAAAAAAGAAGAAAGAAAAAGAGGCTTAACTGATTAACCGCAGGTTTAACCTTTGCAGTTTTGAGAGTCTCTTCTAAATCTCGGATCCGATAATTACTCACGCCGATACTCTTTGCCAAACCTTCTTGATGTATCTCTTCCATCACCCTCCAAGCCTCTTGAAGCGTAGGTGCGCCCGGTTCAGATGTAAAGAGAGGAGAATGAATGAGATATAAATCAACATAATCTACGTTAAGATCCTTTAGTTGTTCTTTCAAACAATTTTTGATCGTAGCTATCTCCTTCATGACCTAGATGCTCATATAATATACCCAACATAAAGAGTAATTGGTTTACCATTCAACCAGTGGGTATACATACAAAAAAAAAAAAAAAAGTAAAGATTGAGACCCGTTAAGGATGGGGGAAATTCTGACCTTTGTAGTAAGGAATAGTTGATCTCGCTTGATTCCGCTCGCTTTGATAGCAGCACCTGTACTGCGTTCGTTCCCATATACTTTGGCTGCATCAAGATGTGTATATCCCAAACGTAAGGCAGTTTGAGTTGCGTCACGTAATTCGGCTGAGATTCCATCAGGACCAGTAGCATTGAACCAAGCTGTTCCAGATCCGTAGGCGATAGGTGGGACCTTACGACCGTCATTTAATTTGATTGAAGCGGTTGACATGATTTTGAGATGGTTAATTGACTGAAGCAAGGGCGTTTGGAAAAGCTTTTGATAGACTACCAGTTGAAGTGTCTTGAGTTGACTGAGAGTGTGAGTGTGTAGATGGCGATGGCGATGGTGATGGTGATGGTAAAGAGTATGCAGATCATCGATCGATCGACCGAGTCACATGCATACTGTCGATCATGATCTCTGTATCGTGAACTGTCCTGAACATCATCTGCGGTGATGATGATGTCATACCCCCTCTGACTAATCGTGAGTATCTTAGATAATCACGAAAAAAATACGGGATGGTATGCTTTTACACGAAAGCACGTTCGAATAACGGGTAAATATGTAATCAGACAAGTGGCCGTGAGTGACCGGAGCTCTGTTCGATGAGTATATTTCAACCAAAAGTATTCAGAACGGGGTAGCCGATTTTTCCGCTACTATTCTAGCGGAACAGTCCACTTGCGTCAAACTCTACTACCCAAGGGTCCGGATAGACTTTTTAAAACAAGTTACTCGCGTAAGAAACGTGGTCAGAGGAAGAAGTGAGAGGAAACCGGGACGGGAAGAGATCCAAGAGTGAGGATGTGGAACTCTTCCCGGTCCGGCGACTTAAAATCCTCTGACCGCGTCCTGTGCCTCTGTTGTGACACCTCTGTGAACGAAAAAGTAGAAAAAAAAGAAAACAATATAAATAAATAATGAAAAAATACAAAATGTTAACCTGCACTCCCTCCTTCTTTCAATCCAATCATTTCCCGTCCTTGCTTGAGCGGTAGCGGTCCCAGGGCTTTCGTGAAAATGTCCGCCCTTTATTCCTTCGACTCCACCCAATGCAACCACACCACTTCTTTGTATAGTTGCTCATTGATATAATAAAATTCTTTGTCCACGTGTCGCATCTGCTTGTTTGACGAGTTATCCTTTGATACATGCATCGCTGATGTATTATCACAGTAGATCTTCACCTGCCCTATCTCCCCTAGCAAATCCTCCACTAATCTCCGTAACCAAACCGCCTCCCTGCATGCTGTGCCCAGCGACATATACTCTGCATGACCTGTTGATGTTGCTACACAAGTCTGTCTCTTTGAGCTCCACGCAATAGGTCATTTAGGAAAGAAGGTCGCGAATCCATGCAC